>MASP02000632.1:0-41655 GCA_001693025.2 Colletotrichum lindemuthianum | reverse complement strand
TGGCGTGGCAATTGGTAAGCAATTGCCACGCTGTAGATCTAGAGCCTTACGTGGCGCCATGCGCCACGTAACGTAGTAATAATAACAACCGAAAACCAGAACACCAGTTTGCATCCGTACGACGAGATTACGTACGGCGTGCGATTACCCTGACGATTAATGTTGTATGTAATTAGGGGGCAAAATCTGGTGTGTATTATGTGTCCCTAAATGTGGCCACGCGCACCACGCGAGGCTCTATTTTGACTGGGTTAAGTAGGGCGAGGCCCATGGAGATGCCATGAGTGCCTGAGGCTCGAATGGTGCAAACTCTGCCGCTCGAATATGTTATTTCTGACACGCCCCTCTAGCCTTAAGGGCTGCATCTGTAGGCTAGCCCTTTTGAATAATGCTAGTTTAAACGTTCTATTTATATCTCGTGAGAGACTCTTTTTATAGCTTCGTCGCTCTTATTAAACTTCCACTCCTGTAGTAGGAAGAGTAATATTATTTACAGGCTGTTTAGGTGTCCCTTATTATTTGGGTAAAGGGCGCTTTAGGCGTCCTTAAGCTTTTTTTTAACTATATTATAGTTAGAGTTAGGGTCTATAAGTTCTAACTGGTAGTATAGAGCCTTATTGAGGTTTTTGAATGCTGGTATAAGTAGCTTCTCTTAAAATTCCTCCTTTTACTGTATTTTCAGATAGTTTAACTAGTTTATTATATTAATCTGAGTAATAAAAATGCTAAATTGGTAGCTTTAGAGAGGCTTTGTGAGGCTGTTAGCTATGAGGTCTCCTGAGGGTATATACTTAACTTTGAAGTATTCTCACTGAGCTTCTTACTGTAGCTAGTAGTTATAGATATTAATATGCTATAGCTTCGTATGTAGTTATATTATTTTAGTGGTTATAAGATATATTATTTACTGGTTATTATACTGGATTTGGATTGCTGGATGAGGTTTATGTATTTTACCTCTACTGAAAGTGTTTGTTGTAAGGTTTACTTGAAGTATGGTAATAAGGTAGCTGGTAAAAATAGCTTCTTATACTACTTGTGATAGTGTTAAAAGTTCTATTTTAGTTATTGAGGTAGTTATAGTATCTTGTTTGTTGGCTTGCTATACTGTAAGGCTGCTAAAGAAGTATATAGTGTAGGTTTGAGAGCTTTTTTGATCTTTATTATTATCTATAAAGCTAGTATTTATAGTGATAATAAGGTTATCCTATAGATTACTAAACTTACAGTTAAACTTAAGGTAGAGGTTCTTAGTTTTACTGAGGTATTATATTGTTTGCTTAGTTTTAATTTAGTGGTTATCTTTAGGGTTCTAGTTAAAATAGGATAATTAGCTAGCTATATAGGTAATATCTAGTTTTATTATAACTATAGTATAATTAATAAAGCTGATATCTTGTTAGTAGCGTTTAATTTTTATGTAGGAGGTTTAATTATACTGTAGGAGGAGTTCTTTAAGTCTGAGGGGAGTGTTAAACTGTTTGATATGCTGTATGCACTTTGTGAGATATTTAAGGAGTTTTTTAATATAGACTGCTTGAGAGAGCTATAGCTGTTATGTTATTTAATTTTAAATAATCTTAATATTAAGGAACTATTATAGATTTTTACTTTTTTTAAGATAATATTTCTTTTAGAGGTTTATTAATAGTATAAGTATTTTAGATATTTTATCTGAGGGGAAGGAGAGTATATAGTTATGAATATAGAAGAAGAAAATAATATACTTTTTAAGTTAGTAATATAGCTTTCTTATAGTAAGTTTAAAACTAAAGTGTTTAAAGTTTACTTCTAGATAATATTACTAGAGGAGAAGAGATTTTTGAAAGTTATAGAGTATTTTATTTAGATAGTAGATTTTTCTAAGTTTTTGATAACTAAGTGGTATCTTTATATAAACTACTTTATTAAATATTATTTAGATAAAAATGTTAACTATATTATACTGAAGTAGCTTGAGATTAAAGTAGTTAGTGATTATTATGAGAGTTTGAAAAGATATATTTACTAGAGTGATTATATAGATCTTATAGTTATCTTATAGTTGTTAGTTTCTATAAATAATAAGCTGAGTCTTAATTTTAAGGAGGTATCTATACTTATTAAGTTTATAAGTATAAATTTAGTAGTAATCTAGAATTTTTAAGTTTCTTGCGAGAGTTTTACTAATCTTACTTTAGGAGTATAATTTAATATAATTCTTAAGATAAACTTTTTTAGCTGCTATTATAGCTTTAGTATATAGATAAGTAAATATTACTGAGTAAGATATAAATAATAGTAATAACTTCTACTATAGGATTTCTGGAGTGGGAGCTTCTACTCTTCTGCATCTTAAGTATTCTCTGCTATTTAATTTACCTCCTAGCTGAAGTTTATTTTTTAGATTTATAATAATTTTTTGGAGTTCTCTTGAGGTTTGAATTTTAGGGACCCCTTTTAGCTGATAATTTATATAATTCTGTAGCTATAAGTGGGAGTATTTAGGAGTATCTTGAAATAACTAAAGGGTGTTAGCTAAAAAGGTAGTTTTAAATGAAGATCTCTTAGTTATTTAGGTGTGGTGTTTTGTCTATCCTTTATACTTAACTCTCTCTAGAGACGCTTGATTTCCTCGCTCCCCTATAGTTTCGTCTGTATAAATAAGATTATGGAAGAATGTAGTAGGTGACTCTAGAGGGGTTAATAATATAAACTTTACGGTTTTATATAAAGTTATAGAGGGTTTAGGGTTAGCTATAGTGTAGATATAAGATTTTAAGTTCTTATAGTTACTTTTTATATTTTTAGTATAAATTACTTTATTAGGTTTTTTATTTAAGCTTAAGTGAGTATTTAAGCTGGCTTTATATAGTTTTACTGTAGCTAATTGCTTTTATAACTAATAAGAGATTTTATTAAGGTTAGACCTCTTGAAATTATTCTGTAGAGAGGTTAAATTTCTATTGAAAAATATTATCTTGTTAAAAGAGATATTATAAGTTATAATAACTTCATTTTATAAAGAGTTCTATATTTAAAACTAGTTAGTTAAAGTGTAGCTAACTAAAAAGCTGATAAAAGCTTACTCCTTAAGGTAAGTAAGGTAGTTATATTTAAGTTTAGTGTCTATAGTAAAAATAAAATATTTATAGTTATATATATAAAAATAGGCTAAGTCTAACCTTATAGTATTATCTTTTTAAGTAACTTTATAAAATTTCTAGTATAATATTTACTAATCTAAAAAGTTTATTAGTATGCAGTTATGAAGAAATACTGCTACTTATAAAGTTTCAGGCTAGAGATTGTGGGGCAGTTTGCTTCCTTACTTTATAGCTTTTATACAAACTTTAATAATAACTCTAACCTACTCTATATCCCTATTTTAGCTTTATGTATATAGTGTGGATAGCTTAAGGTGAATACCTTAAGTAGTTAGGGTAGTTTTTAGCTTTTTATATTTTAGGATTTTATTATTACACTTAAAAACTTTAATATTAATATTATACTGACACTTAAGGAGCAAGATAAAATTATTAAAAGCTGCAGTTATAATAGCTTCAGTATGGTCTATAAGATAAAAATCCTATAAGTAGTTAGTAGCTTTATCTGTAAATATTAAAGAGGAGGTATAGTTACTATAGCCTTAGTGATATAAATAAAAATTAAATATAATATACTTTCTAGGGGTAGTGTATAAGGTACTCTCACGCTTTATGCGGTAAATAATCTATTTTGCTTTACTAACGCCGTAAGTTTTATATACTTCCTAAGTAGGCTAGTAACTATTATACTTTAAATAACTATTAGTAATATAAATATTATAAGTAGCTGAGATAAAGTAATTTAGAGGCTCTCTCTCAGAATATTCTAGCTGTTAGTATTAAAGCTGTTTGTTACTTCTTAGAGATCTTTAAATAGTCTCTATAGTATATCTCTAGTAGTAATAGTATCTAGAAGAAGGTTTATGTTATACTAATTATACTGCTGGAGCGTTTGACTTCTTGTGAGGTGTATAGTATTTGAGGATTTATTAGCTATATTAAATATTAATAGCTGTAATTTCTAAATAGTTACTTCTCTGTAGTTAAGAGGGATAATTTAGCCTAGTATCCTATTAGTAATTTTATTTTTATAATTACTGAAAGGAAATAAGGTTTATAGCTAGAGAGATATAGAGAGTAATATTATAGAGGTATAATTTAACTTTCTTACTTTCTGAGGTTATAATATAGATCTTAGTATCTCTGTAGTTCCTAATAGGTACTAACTTAATATTATATTAAATATAATCTCTAGAGGGAGCTTCTTAGAGGATTATAAAATGCTTAATATCTTAAAAAATATAAACTGAAGCGTCTGAATTGAGGATAAATAAGTTTTAAAGAGGATACTGCTAAGATCCCTCTATATAGTAAGCTTACTATATAGTATTATAGCTGCTTCAGCTGGAAGGCTAACTATATAATTACTATTATCTGAGGTTTTAAATCCTCTTTAAAAAGTCTGGATTTAAGGTGATTTATTATTTAATTCTCTCTTTAATTATAATATTAAGTATCTAACTCTTATATGTAAATAATAGGTATATATAATAATAGTGTGAAAGTAGGTGGTTTTTACTATACTTAAGAGGGTATAAGGGTCTATCTAAGCTATTAAAGTGTTTCTTGCTATCTTAAGAGTTTAAGCTACTATCTATAGCCTCTAAGGTAGTATTAAACGCTCTATAGCTAATTTTACTTTAATAGAGGGTTTTAGGGAGCTACTATATAGCCTCTATAATAGCTAAGATAATTTTATTTAGTAGTATTATATCTAATTAACTATAGACTATTAGTATATAGTTTTAGGTGTATAATTTAATTAGTAAGTAAGCTAGGGAGAGTATAAGATTGTTAACCTAAAGCGCCCCTATAATAGAGGGAGTGTAGCTAACTATTTAAACTTTATATATAGTATCTTACTACTTCTAAAACTATATTTTAGTTAATATCTTTATAGTAAGATACTTAATTTTGGGGGACTAGAGTATATTATAGTATATAGTAGCTACTTACTGGAGATAGAGGTTATCTATAATACTAAAGTAGTTATAGAGGTTTATTAACTATATAGTGAGATCCTCCTCTATATTATAATATTAGTAGTTAAGTATATTACTAATATACTTATAGATCTAAGATAATATATAGGTTTAGTTTAACTGCTTATATTTATATTCTTAAATCCTTATATTATAGAGAGTATAGATAGCTATATAGGTTTTCAGGCTTTTCTCTGTGAGATTTATAGTATCCTGAGTGTGGATCTATTTAGAGGCTTTAAATAGAAGTTGAAGCTCTTTAGGGTAGGTTTGCTCTATAGGGGTGAATTTATTAAGAATACTAGAGGAGGTTGAGGTTTCTAGAGTGTTTATTTTAGATATTACAGTAGGTATCTTACTCTTCTTTACTTTAGGAAAGTTATATATAAGAGGCTTTTAAGAGGCTACTAAAAGGAGGCTCTTTTAAGTGTCTAATTTAGAGTTAAGATAATCCTATAGGTTATAAGCTTTAGCTTCCACCTTAAAGGAGTTATATTAGGTAATCTACTAGTTAGCTTCCTTAAGTATTAATATAGAGATATTTTTGGTAGATATCTTAGTGTTTGAGATATGTAAAATCGTTGTAATATATACTTTTTGGTCTGGTAGCTCTTCAGTATTGTGAGACTCTTAATTGTTGTATGTAATTAGGGGGCAAAATCTGGTGTGTATTGTGTGTCCCTAAATGTGGCTATGCGTACCGCGCGAGGCTCTATTTTAACTAAGTTAAGTAGGGCGAGGCCCATAGAGATACTACGAGTGCCTGAGGCTCGAACGGTGCAAACTCTGCCGCTCGAACGCATTATTTCTGACAATTAAACTAACATAAGGATTATAAATAGAAATTAGAAATATAAAATGATAGAATATATAATAGATATATTATATTTAAATACTATATATAGAAGGTAAGCTTCCTACTTATATATTTATATAGTGTAATTTTAATGGAAATATTCTGCATCCTTATAGCTATTTTTTCTATATTTATTACTAGGGTTTAAGTTATTTTGCCTATTTTGCTATAGTTTTATGGTGGTTTCCTGGAACTTTCTGGAACCAGATTTCCTGGAGAAATCCCCGGGAAATCCCCGGGAAATCCCCGGGATTTCCACGGGAACTCCCTGGTATCGCTCCGTAACAGGGGGAGGCCACTTATCTGACAGAAGCTGTCTGTGTAACAGACTGTTAAATTCAGCACATGCCTCACATGTGACATGGTGTGGGCTACGTGACGCAACCGATTGCTCTTTACCAGAACGGGGGCTTGAATCCAGTATTCTGACATATGTCAATGCCTCTCAGAAGGTTCACCGTTCATTTCTCGTGCATACAATCTGCCCCTCGCATAGATTATGATGGCTTCGGAAGCAACGCTTTCACACGAAAACCGACACCTCGGTAATGACGCACGAGGACGACCTGCCGCGCAAAGAGCAAGTGGGAAACGCAAAAGAAAGAATTGCAACACTGACGCACCCGCTGGGACATCGGCCGTCCCGTCGCCATCTACGGATCAGATAGATGGTGAAGTAGCGGACCCTGCAAACAGTCACACAGGCACGCGTCAACGGAACAAAGCTGGGCCAAAGAAACCCGATGAGGACCTGAAGCGAACAAACAGCGCGTCATCCGCCGCCGACTACAAGATGGAGTGGCCTGAGATGTTTAAGACGCTGGAAAAGACACATCGCGCTCTCAACGTCGTCTTCACTTTTTGCTGCACTCGCAAGCACTTGGCTACGACCTTCGAGACGATCAAGTCCGCCGTGGAAGCACACACTCGCAAGACATTGACAGTCGAGGACGTCGCCGCCATCGCCGCCATCCGGCCTCAAGGTGTCAACTTTGCATACGTCGATGAGATCGCGCTCCAGACTGAGGTAAGGGGCGCGGAACGTGACGTGACTTTTAAAATCGGTCGGGGACTTCTCTCTCAGGCCCCGGCACCTGATGCCTCCGTTGGAGGCGTATCTGGCCTTGAAACGCTGGACCACCACCCAGACGACCCCCTCACAGGGAGCAAGGAAGTGCTGTTCTTTGAGTTTATTGACGGAGATTTGAAACGTCAGGTCAAGGACAAGAAGACTGGCGAGATCACGAAGCCATCGAGGAAGTTGCGACATGAAAACTTGAAATTGCCTATTTACAGTCAGAGCCAGATGATGCACCTCATCGAAAGGCGGAACCAGAAGTTCAACGACTCAATAAACACTTTCCTGAAAAAGTGTAAACTCGATCACGAGGAGCCAGAGCAGTTCTTACTCGGAGCGGCAAAGGCCTATGTACCCGAACCGACCAGGCTACATGAAGAACTGGTCGAGAGGAAAGTGGGAAGTCTGCCCGAGTCCGTTCCCACGGAACGAAAGAGTATACCTGAAATTGTTCGAGAGCTCAGAGACAGCGCTTGGTATACGGGCCAGATTGTGCCCGACGGGCATCGCGTCTTCGAGCCCCAGGATACTGTCCATGGTGACCTCAACTTCACATTAAGCCAGGATCTGGTCAATGCTTTGTACAACGCCAAGGGGATCATACACTTTTTTGCGCATCAAGCAGAGGCCGTTAACGGACTTATGGAGGGACGACATGTCGTCGTTGCCACCTCTACGAGCTCTGGAAAGTCGCTAATATACCAGCTCCCTGTTATACATGCTCTGGAGCAGGACCCGAACACGCGGGCAATGTACATCTTTCCCACGAAAGCCTTAGCACAGGATCAGAAAAGGAGTCTGAAGGAATTGCTCAGCTACATGCCCGGTATGGGGGAAGTTATCGTGGAAACGTTCGATGGCGACACACCCATGAGTGAGCGAAACGCCATCCGGGAGGACGCGCGAATTATATTCACAAACCCAGACATGTTGCATGTCACGATATTGCCGCAGGAGGAGAGGTGGAGGTCTTTTTTGAAAAATCTCAAGTACGTCGTCGTCGACGAGCTGCACTACTACAACGGCCAGATGGGTTCCCACGTGGCCTTTATTATGAGGAGACTACGGAGGATATGCGCAGCTATTGGCAACCGTCACATCAGGTTCATATCCTGCTCGGCAACGGTGGCGAACCCCAAGCAGCACTTCGAAACAATATTTGGCATTGAAAACGTGAAGCTCGTAGACTTTGACGGGTCCCCATCTGGTAAGCATTTGTATACACCTGTGTTTGCTGGGATCATTATTGATAATCGGCTGATCTCCGCAGGGCGAAAGGAGTTTTTGTGCTGGAACACACCGTTCAGAGACCCGGGCGACCCGGCCAGCGGTCGTGGGGACGCAATGTTTGAATGCGCACGTCTCTTCTGTCAGCTATTGCTTAGAGGCGTCCGCATAATAGCCTTTTGCAGGGTCAGAGATCAGTGCGAGAAGCTTGTAAACGCAGTTCAGCAAGAGTTGGAATCCCTCGGCCGACCAGAATGCGTCAACCGGGTCATGGGTTACAGAGGAGGATACACAGCGCAGGACAGACGCAGGATCGAATCAGAAATGTTCGAAGGCAAACTGCTTGGCATCATCGCGACAACGGCCTTGGAGCTGGGCATCGATATTGGATCGCTGGACTGCGTTTTGACGTGGGGCTTTCCTTACACCATCGCCAACCTGCGTCAGCAGAGTGGCCGAGCCGGTCGAAGGAACAAAGATTCGCTGTCGATTTTGGTGGGAGACTCTTTCCCGACCGACCAGCACTATATGCAGAACCCAGACGAGCTCTTCACGAGACCAAACTGCGAGCTTCAGGTCGATCTGAAGAACATGCTTGTGCGAGAGGGCCACGTACAGTGCGCCGCCTACGAAATGCCGATACGGCCGGTTGAAGACGCTGTGTATTTCGGGGACGATCTCGCTCAAATCTGCGAGGAGCGGCTGCTCCGGGACACGATGGGCTTTTTCCACTGCCATGATCGGTTCAGGCCCGTACCGTCACGGTTTGTGGCGATCCGGGATACTGAAGATGAGCACTTTGCCGTCATCGACATAACTCACGGAAAGAACGAGGTATTGGAAGAACTGGAGGCGTCGAGGGCAACATTCACCATATATGATGGTGCGATATTTTTGCATCAGGGCAGCAAGTACCTGGTCCGGGACTTTCAGCCAGATAAGAGGATGGCCCGTGTGGAGCGGGTAAAGGTGGAATGGACAACAACGCAGCGAGACTTTACGGATATTGATCCAGTCGAGACGGAAGCGATCCGCCGTATAGCAGGATCGCTGTCCAGGGCCTTTTACGGCACGATAAAAACCCAGCACAACGTGTACGGATTCTTCAAGCTTGACAAGAAGAAGCGCATACTCGACGCTGTACACGTAGACAACCCTCCAGTCATCAGATACGGCAAGGGGATGTGGCTCGACATACCCAAGAAGGCACTGCGGATCTTGACAGACCAAAGGCTACACGTGGCGGCGTCGATCCACGCGGCTGAGCACGCCATCTTGAGCCTCATGCCAAACTTTGTCATCAGTCTACCCGGGGACGTACGGACGGAGTGCAAGGTCGCGCTGAAAGAGTTCGCCAGGAAGGAGACGCAGCGGAAGAGGCCGGGGCGACTGACGTTCTACGATGCTAAAGGGGGCGCCAGCGGGTCAGGAATAAGCACCAAGGCGTTTGAGCACATTGATCGTCTTCTTAGTCAAGCACTCAAGCGAGTGCAGGATTGTCACTGTGATAATGGCTGCGTCGAATGCGTTGCTTCGGAGCAATGCAAGCAGGCGAACGAGGTGATGAGCAAGGCGGGTAGTGAGGTGGTCCTCAAGGCGCTGTTGAACCTCGACATCGATATTAAGGCACTGCCCATGGGGCCAGAAGAAAGCAGCCCGGCGGGCATAGAGACGGTCACTGTAGCGCATCCGGTGCCGGCGAGGGATGGAAATCTGGTCCGGGCGGTTGGATTCAAGAAGGAGGAATTGGACGACACGGACACAGTGGTGCTGCAAGAGGCAGAGATATGGACATGATTCAAAGTCGGAGTCGTTTGACTCGGACGAGCTGGTGGCCGTGACAGTTGCACATTGTTGTAAAATGATCGGAGCCGAACAGACGAAATCAAGAGAATCGCCGGTTTGTTCGTTGGGATACCTAAAACGGGTGGCATGGGAGGGTGCTATTTCCCATGCCACTTCATCGATTAGGGTGGATGAAAAAAGCTTTCGCCGAGCAGGCTTGGGCTTGATGGCAAAACAAGCATGTGACGCTCGCCAAGTTGCGCTACCGACTTGACTGCGTAATGACGCCCAGCGCCTGTCCTCAATTCTTGGACGGGGGTTTCCCACGATACCCGAGTGTGCGGGTTTTCTGGGCGGATGCTTCAGTGGCACATACATATTACACTCCCCACTGTACGACCCCCCCTTGCGCAGGCAGTCCACTGTTTGCTGTGGCCTCGGTTAGGACTGCAACTGCCAGGGGTTTGGGCGGGTCGCATGCTGTCGCAAAAACCAAAACGCTTCATGATTCTTAATTGGACGGACGCTGGCGAGTCTTCTTCCCCGGTAACGCCGCCCTTCATGTCAGGAATATCGTCATTGCTATGCCAAGACTACGACAAGCCCTGATTTGAGGTGACATGAAGGATGTTGCGTCGTCCTGCAATGTAATTCGCGCAATGTGTGCAATGTGCGTGCGAGGCAAGGTAGTGTCGTTACCTACCTTACTGTAGGTGTGTCGGTGAAGAGGATGAACCCCCCGCGGTTAGTGACGTAGGCTGGTCAACCGTCAACCTGGCTGGGTGCCCGCTGAACTGGACCCGCTACTACTACCATACTACCTACTGTAGATCCGTACGGCCCGTATTACTTGAGCACGATGTGAGCAGCAGGGCAGGCTCCAAAAGAAGGCTCTCCGAAATGCGACACGCGCGCAGCGGGGAAAGAATTGTCTTCTGGAGCTGAAAACCTACAGATATCCCGTGCTCCGGGGTTTCACGGCAACTTGGGCGCGCCCGTTACTTACCTTCCTACAGGCGCTCCCATGTCCCCCGGTTACACCCATAGTCAGGCACGCATGCCCAGCACACATCAATTACTGTCCAGCATTAACAAGCGTGCGGCTGTACAACGTCCATACTGTACTTGAGGTATCGTAGAAATGGTAGTTCGATACAGTACGAGGCGAGGCAACGTATTTCACAGGGATAGCTCGGCCGTTTCTTGGTTCAACTTGGGCAGAAGGTCAGCCAGGGAAGCCAGTCGCCTCTGACAGCCTCCTCGTTCACATCATACCGCACTCCCGTGTACGAGGAGGTACCTTATACACGCGGTTCAGATGCAGCGGTGAGGTGAAGTCAAACACGTCGAGAACTTTCCTCACATTTGACCGCCGAGCCACCGTCGGGGACGGGAGCCACATAATTACCTACCAGGCAGCTCTCCGCATATGGACTGCACCTGCTTCAGATACACCAGTCCCGGATCGACATGTTCCGTTCCTTCTGACTATGATTCAGTAGGTAACCTAGGTACCTACTTGCATCCGTTACGGACCTTCGTTGGGTAAGTTACCTGGTACCTTGGTAGGTAAGTAGGTAAGTACCTACTTAACCTGCTGTATCGTCTTTGACTACCTGCCTACCTACCTCACCTGCCGTAGGGCTCCGCTATGAGCGCACAAGGCAACACCCTCCATGTTCCTTCTCATCAAAGTCAGCAAGTCACTATGAATAGAGCAACTAAGGTAGGCAAGGCAGGCATGATAATAAACCGAATTGCACCGCATTGGATTCAAATGTGGCCAATCACATCGCTCCACGCACGTCGACAAAGGCTCGCTCGCAAAAGGAAGCTGGAGTTGAAACACCCTCGTCCGAAAGCTCCAACCCCAGGCCCAGACCGGCCAACCCTCGTTGTGCCTGCCAGGGGCAACAATGGAACGGACAGGTCTACGCTGATCCAGACTGAAGGGAATCGGGAGACCCTCTTATCCACCAAACTTCCGTAACCTTCGTCAAAGCCTCTTCTCTGCCTGTTTATATTGCCAGCAAGTAACGATAGAAAAAACAGTGGCACCTGAGCCGCGATTCTTCCTCTTCTTCGTACCAGCTCTCGCCTCACCCGCCACTCACACACACCAGCCCGTCTTGGTCTTTGGTCTACAACCCCCTCTGTCCGAACTCGTTTACACCCACAATCACCGGAAACGAGACAGGCATCGCACACTTGGCCAGTATAGCCCATCAGCGCCATGTCAGCTCCCAGGTCCCCGTACCGACAGAGTCATCGTGAGTCTGTCTCCAAACGACGAGAATCAAATCATCCCATCGTACCAGAAAAGGCTCGTGCCTCGGGATTTTCAGCAAACGACACGCTACCTGTTCACTACGCTCCTCGACATCGGGCCCCTCCTCCTGGTAGCAAGACTCGCGTCAAGCCGTCCGGTGAGAGCGGTCGCCGTGGCTTCCACCCCTTCAAGTTCTTGAAAATCACCTGGAAGTCCTCCAGCCGAGCGTCTCTTGTTTGCAATTTCTTCTGGCCTGTCGTTCCCGCTGCGTTTGCCGTCAAGTGTGAGCAGCTTATCCGTAACGATCCGGGGTATTAGGTGCGGGCCAAGCTGACATGTTTTCCAGATCTTCTTCCCAATGAGCACGTCCTCATCTTTGCTCTGGCGTACGTTGCCATGATACCATGCGCAAACATGGTCGGTTTCGCTGGCCAGGAGCTTTCACGCAAAGTCAATCACGTCTCTGGCGTACTGATAGAGACAACGTAAGCGAGCCCATTGAAACGACATTTGTGCCGACAAAAGACTGACACTAAATAAGCCTAGGATCCGTCGTCGAGATCATCCTATTCATGGTCCTCCTGAGAGGCAACCAGTTCGTCGTCATTCAGGCCGCCATCCTGGGATCCATTTTAGCTACGATGCTGTTGTGTCTAGGACTGTGTTTCATCGCCGGAGGCATGCGCCGTGAGGAGACGGAGTTCAGCGACACCATCACCGAGGCAGGCAGTGGTCTCCTGCTGACTGCGTAAGTCCATATCGCCTCTTTCTCGCCTGCGATCTGAAAGCAAGACAATGCTGACCGCGGCCACTTGGACAGTGGTGTGGCGCTCGCCGTTCCCACCATATTCGATCGTTCACTCCGGTCCACTTTGACCGTTGAGGAGATTGACCGCAAGACTTTGCACATCTCGCGCATTGTTGCCATCCTCCTCGTCATATCCTACATGGTCTACGTCTATTTCCAAGCTCGCACCCACCATGGCATCTACGACGCCGTGTTCGAGACGGACGAGCAGCGAGACCATGACAAGCGTAGAGACATGAGGAAAGCCAAGTTGACACTTACTGAGTGTGTGATAGCCCTTGTCCTCTCCATTACGTTGGTGACCTTTATAGCCATTTTCCTTGTGGAACAGATAGCTCCCATCGTTGAGGAGCATAGCATTTCCGATCCGTTTATGGGTCTCATCCTTGTCCCTCTGGTTGAGAAGGCTGCCGAGCACCTGACGGCTGTAGACGAGGCATGGGACAACCAAATGAACTTTGCCCTCTCTCATGTCCTTGGCGCCACTCTGCAGACGGCTCTCCTCAACGCCCCGCTTGTTGTGATTGTTGCCTGGGGGCTACACAAGCACATGGATCTTGTCTTCGAAGTCTTTGACATTTCAATGCTCATCCTAGCAATCATCACTGTGGGCAACTTCCTCCGTGATCAGAAGAGCAATTATTTAGAGGGCTTCCTCTGTGTCATTGTCTACCTCGCCATTGCGGTCGCCGCTTTCTACTATCCGAACCCGCCAGGGCATGGGGCTGGCGCGACTCGTGCTGGAGTCGAGGGAGTCGGCACTGGACATTGATTTGACGTGGTCGAGGCGCGAGCAGAGAGCTGGCATAGCGGTGGCGGCGGTGGTGTTAGTCGGTGCATTTTCCTGCAGCTGTGGAGAGAGAAAGAGAGAGAGAGAGAGCTGATTCCAGTAGCACGCTTTTAGTCTTCACAATCGAACATGTTTATGCGTACAATAAGTAGCCGTACAAAAGGGATGGCTATTCGGGATGAGAAGCCAAGTCGCCGCGCTATGACATTGCTATCGTGAAATCAGCTAAAGCTTCAGGACAGAAAGAAGACTTGTGCGTAGGTAGAACCGACGAGTCCCGTGCCGCTTGAGGGACCCCATGGACAACCACGGCGTGGTGAGGCTAACCCATCAACGTCATTTATCGTGAGCCACTGAGGCACCATTACCATACGCACGCACGCAGCACACATGTGGTGCACAGAATTGTCTCGCGCCGTCGTATGTGTGTTCGACGTCTTCTCCGCGGAAATGCCCAAAGAAAGAACTCCAAGCCCCGCCGCTTATGCATCCGAACTAACCACCCCCCCCCCCCCCCCCCCCCCCCCCCCCCCCCCCACTTTCAAATGTACACCAAAACCTCGCGTGTCATCTCTCTCTGGTCCTATTGTCTCAATCGGCGTCACTTTGAGCACGAGCGGGAGAATTCGCTGGCAGTTGGGCGCCACGACGGCCCGAGACGGGGTAGCGACTCTGCTTTGCCGAGACCCGAGGTCGGCGACCCCGTTCGCGGGACGGCGTTGTGACAGCGTCCAAAAATATTTTGTAAATCCGGGCTTGGATGAAGCCGGGTGACTACGCGCTCAGAAGAACAGCAAGTCATCCCCCTTCCAGCCTAGATCGAGCAGCGTGCTTCGGACACT
Source organism: Colletotrichum lindemuthianum (assembly GCA_001693025.2). Taxonomy (NCBI): domain Eukaryota; kingdom Fungi; phylum Ascomycota; class Sordariomycetes; order Glomerellales; family Glomerellaceae; genus Colletotrichum; species Colletotrichum lindemuthianum. The sequence continues at coordinate 26,932 of MASP02000632.1, read as the reverse complement.
TTTCTCCAGCGGTTCCGGGCCGCACACCAGCACCAATTCTTCGCCGTCGCTATCGCTGCGCCGAGCGCCAACCTCCGTCTCCAAGAAGGCGGCGTCGATTCGCCCCTTGAGACCTGTCCAAGACGATGCCGGCTTGCTCAGGGTGTGCAGTAGTCTGCACCTGTCCGGGTTGGCGCTGGCCATGTCGTCCAAGTCCTCGCGGCAGAGTATGTCCTCCTCCACACGGTTGCCGTCGAGCACCAGGCACCGCGTCGGGTCTTGGACGTTCTTCAATACGGCCCGGAGGACTTGAAAGATGGGTGTGATGCCGGAGCCGGCGCAAATCATGACGAACCGCTTCACGCGCCGTTGCTTACCCGCAATCGAGCAAAGACCGCCGCCAAGATACTCAAACTTGCCGACCGGACCTTTGAAGTCTACCCAGTGACCTAAAGGTATCGAGTCAAGAGCCTGGGTCATCCTGCCGCCCTTGCGTTCTGGAGTGTCGTAATATATCTTGACCAGAACATGTAGCTTGCCCTTGTCGGACCCTTCCGAAATGGGCGTGTACGCGCGGATGATGGCTTCGCGGGTGACCGGGTCGCGAAGCCGCATCATCAGATGCTGTCCGACAGGCAAGCCAATGCTTTGCTCCGGATGTTGGAGACTGAAGGTGAAGATTTTGGTGTCGGAGGATATCATCCGCCTCGCGTTCAGAATGCCCTTGGTCCACGCCTTGGACTGCAGGAATACTGGCCGCGGCCGCTTCTCCGGGTCGTCCTCGACGACAACCCCCAACGCAAGTGTTTTGTTGCCGGCCTCGTCCATGCTGCCGATATGGTACTCGGGCATCATCGCCTTGGCGTTTTCACTGTCTGCACAGCCGAAGGTTGGTCAGTCTATGTGGCCTCCAGGCAACACTGCGCTTCATGGGGAGAACTTACGGATAGTCACAAACTCCTCAGATACGTCCTGGCCAGCGGCCCCGAAGATGGAGGCTGCGCCGCCTGGGTGGCCTTCCAAGAAAGGGGTGCCGTCGTATACCTCGCCGTTGATGACGAACCAGGGATCTGTCTCACCGCCGTGCTGGCGAAGCTCGTCCATGGCAATGACTCGCTTGACGCTTTCCCTCGTCATGCAAATCTCCCTGAACGGCTCTTCACTGACGGTGTTTTCGCTCTCTCCTTCGATCTTCTCTCCCCAGAAGCCGTTGGTGAGATTGCCGCCAGCTTTTTTCACCCTCTCCATCCAACCGCCACCGCCCAGCATGGGCTGGGTAGGGTGTTCAAAGCGGAGACTGTGACCCTCCCTGTGGATGATGACTCTGAACCACGGGTTGTTCATCATGCCCAGGACGCTCCAGTACATATCTCTAGGTTGCACCATCATGCCCTCGTCCATGGCGCGGACCATGACATCGGCTGCGTCGGCGAGTTGTGCGACCGGCACGTCAAGGTCCCAGAAGCACCAGCAGAAGCAAGTTTCTCTCCAATCCATGTCGACTCTCCCACCGTATAGGGTCTCGCCCTCGGGCGCGAACCGATATTCGTCTTCGGGATAGTTGACATTGGCGAGCACCCACGTCTTTCCGCGATCCAGCGTCAGCTCGACCCGCGTGATGCGTCTGCCGCCGCCGCCGTAGGCGTAACCGCGGATTCTGTAGGACTTGGGGCCGTCGACCAAAGAAAGCACCTCGTCATGGGCAGGGAATGCGGTGACGCTATTCGTGTTCAAGTCGTAGATAGCGTAGCGCTCATCCTTCCATGTGTCTGGCAGGTCCGCGCTGGCCTCGGGAGAGACCATGGTGGGTAGGACTCGGTTGTCGTAAATGTGGTACCAGTTGGAGCTTGGCTCCTTTGTCACAATGATTTTCTTTAACCACTTGACACTTCTTCCGCCGATTTGTCCTGGGATGATGATGCGAACGGGCTTCCCATGGTCCGGAGGGAGCAACTCGCCGTTCATGCGGTAACATACGGTGACCCCCCGGTCACGATCCATACACCAGTTGAGCTTGATGCTCGTTCCATAATAACCATTGGGCAGTTTGTCGGCGCCTTCAAAGCAGACGTAGCGTGCTCCCCGTTTGGGCATGGCCCGGGCAAGGAGGTCACCGATGGGCACACCGGTCCACAGGGCGGTCGACAAGCCTGCGGGGCCCCAAGAGAAGCCTTTGGTCTTGCGGACGACGTTCTGCTCTTTCCGGCGGTTGCCAGCGCACACAAGCGTGACTGGGTAAGTGATCTGTTCGTAATCGGAGATGAGGTCTCTGAGGTTCATGGTGATGGGGTTCTCGACCTCGCCCTCGACGGTGAACTGCCAGTCGAACATGTCATCATCGTCGCATTTGGGCACGGCGCCGTGGTTTCGGACATAGTGCAAGTCTCTGGTGGTGATGAAGCCCTCGTTGTACAGCTCGCTCAACGGGGCCTCGACGTTGAAAGGGTGAACTCCCGTTAGTCGTATTAGTCTGGAATCCCGGGGTACGTGGCTGTCTGGTGTTCTTAGGTCTTCTGGGAGAACTCTGTTGGCTTTCGAGTTTGGCGGCAGGGCATATGTGCGAGGTCCCTCGGCGCCCGGCTCGTCAAGGAGGCCCGCGACCAGCGAGGAATCGGATCCGCCGTTGACGCTATAAGACTGACCTTCCCTCACAGTTGTGGCTGGGCTAGGAGGAAAAGACAACTCCGTCTTCGACATGGCATCCCTCGAGGGGAAGGGGACGGGAGGTGCAAGCACATCCATCACGTCGCGCAGCAGTGTCGAATTCCAGAATGTGCTATGCGAGGCCAAATGTTCTAGTTCTGAAGCAGGTGGGTGGGTGGGTTGGATGATGGCTTGTGCCGTATAGAGGTTGTCTGGCAGTGAGTGCCCACGACGTCACTTGTGAGTCCAAAACACGAGCGTTGACGAATCAGTGGAACCGATAAGGCTGATAACCGTTCGAGTATGAAAGAACGAAAGTGGGATGAAGGCTTGACAGAAGAGTTCAGAGGAAAGAGAAGGATCCTATACGAAACGCTGGGGGTGACAATCGAATAAGTAAGGCCTGCTCGTGGATAGAAACTGCACTTCCTAGAGACGGAGTTGTCACGTCTGTGGTGTGGGCGGAACGCAAGCGCACCGAACGGGGGCAAAGGACGTGGAAGGGAGACGTGCCGACCGGCATGGGGACAGGATGGGACGGGATGGGGCGGGATGAGATGGAAAGCACACTATTACCATGCGGCATCTCCATCGCAGAACCCGCACGGCACTAGAGTCGTAGACTAAGCCAGCCAGTTCCCTCCATCAAAAGAGCAGAAGATGGAATAGAGCCGGCGGGTAGCAGGCTCACGACAAAGAGACTCGGGCATATCTGGAAATACTTTCCACGATGAGGGCTATGTGTATCGATGTACACAAAAAAGCGACGGGGGGTACTCGGAACACCCTTAGCAGAGGTAGGTCCCTCTCCTCATGCCACTACTTCGAGAACGAGTACTCGTACATCTATGTTAGAGATACACCACGTGATCGACATCCACCCAACCCAAGCCGTTGTCATGATAGTGAGAGCAAAATCCAGATCCCGGCCTTGGTATCTGCAATGAGTAGTGCAGCTTGAAAGATGGTCCGTGGTTGCGGCGAGCAGGGGCGAGGAGATGCAAATTCCTGAGCCAGGGCTCCCAAAGTCCGCGGAGGTCGAAAGAGAACATGCGGGTTCTTATCAGCAGCCGTCATTCTCCTTTGGGGGCGGCGAGTTGACGTTGGTGTTTCGGCTGATGCCATTGGAGCGATAAGGCACAGGAAGTCAAAGACGACATGCTTTCCGGAGATGCGTCAACCAACGTCTTCCCTACCTTGCGCCAGGGCTCTTGATTTTTTTCCTGTCTCCCCCCCTCCCCAAGAAGAAAAGGAAATAAAAAGAGAAGGAACAAAGCCCTCCCCGTTTTTCTATTGCCTTCCCTCTCTCTGGCCCCCAAAATGTCATCTGGCAACTGCCTAGGATTCCTCACTTTCCCTTTGTTACAGTACTTGAAAGGAGATACGGGCACTGTTTCAAAGCTGGGCCTATAAGAGGGGCGGATTTGGGCCCACCATCTAGTCTGTTCCATGGATCCGAGAATAGCGCAGGGCATAGGTATTACCGTGGAATATCTGTAATACCTCGTAGGTGGCATTACGGTGTAGGAGGGGATGGCGCCCTGTGAAGTGCAACCGCGTCACGTCCACCATCGTTCGCCCACTTTGATGAGGCTCAATCGTACTGCTAAGTGGAGTATTCTTTCGCCCAATACAAGGCCGTACGCCGTGTAAGGTATGTCACATTATGTCACATAGCACCAGAGGCTTCCTCGCGATGCTCAACAACAGCTGATCTTGAACCAATACTCTCATCAAGCTAATGCTGCGCGAGAGGTGTGATGTGCTGCGCGTTCCCCAAGTTAAGCCCGGAACCTGACATTGTGCGGCGGCGAACATGCGGAGGTTTTTTCCAACCTGCTACTGCTTTTGCCACCTGCTGTGGCCCGCGAAGGCATTCGTGTAACCTTCGCTGTGGCAACTGCATTGAAGCCGTGCTTCGATACCGCCGAACATGACGGTTCATCACGCGGTCGGTCCTGCCCAAAGATCATCACCTACCTTACTGTGTCTCCTCCTGCAATCTGCGCAGACAGATCCAGCCAACTCGACTCAGGCTGTGACGTAGATATAGAAACGAAGCTCACACATGTGCCTCCCATCTTTGTTTGGATGTACGCTCATAGGTCGCATAAGGTGATGGTCATCTGCTCTCACTGATGCAGTGGGTAGTCAATTGCCAGCCAATGTCTCTGTTTGAACCTGAAAGCCTCCGTGGCAAAAGAAAGGGGCAGTTTGGAACACTGGGCGCGCAGTGCAAGGCCGCACGCCAATATTGAGAAGATGCGAGTGCTCCTAGCCGCCAATCCGTCTCCAACACCGGTTGATTCTTTGAGAAGCGCCGGTGCGGCGGCAATTGGTCCAGCGCCGAGTGGGCTTCTCACCGGGCCTTTCATGCATGAGAATACTGTGTAGTGTGACAGTGTCTGTGTCTCCTAGCGCCCGCCGCCCGAACATCGACCGGAAGAGCCCGGACGGGGGCTCACCCCACCCGCGTTCCTGATGACGACCGTCCTCCCAGCCCCGCCCTAAGGGCCGGAACACACGATGTGAAGACGCAGACACTGCCTACACAATACTAGATAGGTGGTCCTGCGGACGTGCCTACGTTAGAGAAACTCGCCTTCGCAGGAGGACTTCCCAGTAGAATTTGGGGGTTGACGGCTTTGCACCGACGAGAGACCCTTCAGCGTCTCGTAGGGGCAAGCCATAACGAATCATAGTACAAACGGGGAGAGGAAATTCTAGTAACATCCCAAGCAGTAGACGCTGACGTTGCTTGTGTGGGTTGGTTCTCTGGTGGTGGTAAGGTGTCACTAACTTAGGAGCTACAATGTATGTCCCTCGTATCCGTATCCGTACCTCACTAAATCATCAAGGTGCTCAAGCACGCGGTTAACGGGGGGAGAAAAGCGATAAAGAATGATACTTCTCGCCGAGTCTCCGTATTTCATCAACCTTGGGCTACTGAGGTATATCAAGCCTGATTGTGTAGAGAAAACTCGCATCCATGTAGTACATGAGCTCCTAGTGCAGTCAAAGGAATTCTATCAGAGGATGAAATATCAATTTCGCCGAGTTTGGCTTTCTTCCATTCCTATCACTTCTTTTGACACCCGCTTGCCGAGGAGGTTAGCGCACGGGCGTAAGAATGGACTTTACCTTAGGGTACTTTAGGAGGTACCTACCCACCCTTAAGCATGGAAGGATACATGTGTGGGTTACAGAGCCTTATCAGCACCATCTGCTGTTCCTAGGTGCCTTGGGAAGCCACATTGATGTCTGACTAACTACCTACCAGTCAAGCGTCATCGTCCACATTCGAGTTTCTTCACTTCTCATGTCATAAACCCGGTTCGACTCAAATCGACCCGACCCGCATCGCATAGTCTCGCGTTGACTGAGCGCTTTGTTGCCTAGGATTTTACCGATGCCCGCCCATACCGACGCGCGCTACATTCGTTTACCGCAATCGATCCCATAGCAGTAGAGCATCACCTCTGTGATCCTGCATGTAGCACCTGCTACCCCCCTTCAAGACGACCATAATTTCGCGATCCGCCATGGATCGTGCGAGGAAGCGTCAGTTTCTCCGCCAGCCTCAGGCTCTCTCCGTTGCCCTCGGTTCTCTACTGACATAGTCTGCCAGGTGAACTGCGCTCCCTGAACACTCGCGCTTGGGAAGGCGATAGAGGTCCGTAAAACCCCCCACCAAACCAAATGGTCCCTCCCTGACCTTGATCATGTCGCAGATTTGTTTGCCGTCAGCAAGTCCCTCGACTCCTCGCTCAAGAAGAATACTGCCTTCATCAAACGTCTCCGAACTGCCATATCTGCCGCGACTCTGAATACGTTCCTCCAGGAAATCCGTACGCTTAGCCTCCACAAGTACCTGTCCGAGATCGTACCTGCCTGCTATGAGGGTCTTTGCAGACTCAAGTCGCCTGGCGAGATCGAGGCCGGTGTCGAGATCGTCAGCGCTCTGCATCAGCGTTTCGGCCCCAGCGAATTCACCGAATACCTAGGATGGCTGCTGGGCAAGGGAATGGCTACACCGGACAAGGGCTTGCTCAAATCGCTCGCCCCGGAGATTCGGGAGAAGGAAGAGAAAGAGCGTTTAGTTCGCCAGCGAGTGCTTCTGCGCGTCGTCACGGAGCTCTGGCTCATCGACGTGCTTCGAACCCTCGAAGACGTCACGCGACCCGATGATGCAACAAAAGGCGCAACTGGCAAGGTACCTGAGCTGAAGCTCAAGGCTCATCCCGGCAAGGTTGGCGCGGCTGAGCCCTTTCCTCTCGAAGTCTTGAAGGATTTGCTGGGTCATGACCGGGAGCACGTCAACCTGCCTCTGCTCGTTGTTTTCGTCAAGGCCTTTGGCTGGGACATTTTGGGCGTCAGCACAAGTGCCAGCGAGGGTCGTAAGACGGTCGAGGAAGATGGTGCAACCAAAGACTCCAACGGCACCCCGTATGGAGATGGCGGCGTCGAAGACTCCTTGGCTGAGATTGACCATCAGCCATTCACGCCACCCGAGCTCCAGGAAAAGTTCAAGACGATCCTTAAAAAGTACTTTGAGGATGTCAAAAGCCACGTGGCCCGCAATCAGAAATCGATACACTCGCAAGCCCGGCGCAACGCGGAGGCCTACGTAAAGTCGGGTGAAGTTTTTGAGGATCGCCAAGCCAACTTCGAGAAGCAGGTCAAGGCCCAAGAAAGGCTCGTCTCGAATGCACAGGCCATCGCCGACGCCATTGGAGCTGACATGCCTGACCTCAAGGATAACGAAGATTCGATGGCGGCTTCTAACGGCTCTATTGGATTGGTGAAGGCGGGGGATTATCTTCGCGGGCTGGGAGACGGCGCTGGCATTTGGGAAGATGAAGACGAGCGCCGCTTCTACGAGAATCTTGTGGACCTCAAAGGCAAAGTTCCGGGCATTCTTCTTGATGACGGAAAAAAGAAGAAGCCCGACAATGAGGAGCAGGTAGGCAAAAAGATTGACCTCGTCGAAGCATCAGAGACATCCAAGCCCTCGGACGCCACAGATGACCAGTCTATCGCCATTGCCAACAAGACGATTGGAGCTCAGGTCGACGCAGTTCTTGCTTGTCTGCCAGATCTTACGAACAAAGATGTCATTGACCAGACTGCCATTGATTTCTGCTACTTGAACTCGAAAGCCTCCAGGAACAGGCTGGTCAAAGCCTTGACCGAGGTTCCCAAAGGTCGCGGTGACCTTCTTCCGTGCTGGGCGAGGCTGGCTGCGACTTTGGGCAGATACATGCCGGACATTCCCAAAGGCCTTGTCGACTACCTTGACGCCGAGTTTCGAAGTCTGCAGAGGCGCAAGGAGAAGGATTTTCTAGGCCAAGTCCGCTTGAGCAACATCCGTTACCTGGCCGAACTGACCAAATTCGGCATCGTTCCGGAACATGTCGTTTTCCACTGTCTCAAAGTCAGCCTTGATGACTTTTCGAGAATGAACATTGAAATCATCTGCAACCTCCTTGAGAACTGCGGCCGGTACCTCCTGCGCAATCCTGAGACGTCTCCGCGCATGGCGACGTTTCTCGAAACGCTGCAGCGCAAGAAATCTGTCCAGCATATTGGTCAGGCCGAACGCATGCTGATAGAAAATGCCGTCTACTATGTAGACCCGCCCGAACGCCCTGCAATCCAGCAAAAAGAGCGGACTCCCATGGAGCTGTTCATCCGCAAGTTGATCTACATGGATATGACTAAGCGCAACTACAGTAAGATCTTGAAGCAGATTCGCAGGCTTCATTGGGAAGAGGCGGAGGTAAGCAGCTTCTCTATCGTGTTCGCTAGTTGGAGGATAATAACAGCGAAGACAGGTCGTGTGCATCCTTGAGAAAGTTTTTTCCAAACCGGGCAAGGTAAGGTACGGCAACATTCACCTGCTCGCCATTCTTCTCGGCGCCTTGTATCGTTATCACCCTTCATTCGTGGTGAAGGTCATCGATAACGTCATGGAGTCCATCTCCTTCGGATTGGAACTCAATGACTTCAAGTTCTATCAAAGGAGGATCTCTGAAGTCAAATACATTGGCGAACTCTACAATTACAGAATGGTCGAGCACCCCGTTATTTTCGACATGATGTACAAGATTATGACCTTCGGCCACGGCGGTCCTCCTATCCCAGGCCGGTACAACTCTTTCGACCTGCCCGACGATTTCTTTCGCATTCGCCTAATCGCTACCGTCCTCGAAACATGCGGGATGTACTTTGCCAAAGGTGCCGCTGGGAAAAAGCTAGATTACTTCTTGTCCTTCTTTCAGGTTGGCCTGCTCGCAAATCTCCCACGCAATAGGCGACTGACAGCAACTAGTATTACATTTTCACGAAGCAAACATTGCCGATGGATGTAGACTTCATCGTGCAGGATACCTTTACCCTCACTCGCCCCCAGTGGAAACTTGCATCGAGCCTGGAAGAAGCTACGAAAGCGTTTCAACTAGCCATTGCTCAGGATCAAAAGATGTCCGGGGCCGAAAAGGCAGCGGAAGCTGACGACGCTTCCATTGGAAGCTCATCTGATGATGAGGATGGAGATGCGGACCTCCCCGAGGCGGAGGCTGACGAGGAAGAATCCGACTCGGAAGAAGACGGGGCTGATGTAGGAGAACTTTATTGGCGGTGCATCATTCGTCTCCGTTGCTGACCATGAGACGTGCAGGATCACGAAGGCGACATGTCAGATGGCATTTCCGACAGCGAAGATGAAGCTATCGTGGTCACTCGCCAGAAAGAACAGATTGACCCAGAGGCCGAGGCTGAGTTTGATCGTGAATACGCAAAGATGATGGCCGAGAGTCTAGAGTCCCGCAAATTCGAACGCAAGCCACTCTTCGACGTGCCGCTGCCAGTTCGAGGCAAAAACAAGGAGGCTTCTGCAGGGCCTGAGTCGGGGGACACTGCCACTCCCAACACGAACAACACCATGGCCTTTTCTCTTCTGACGAAGAAGGGTAACCGTCAGCAGGTTCGTGGTCATTCATGAAGCGGATGCTGGGGACTCTTGTTAACATCTGGCAGACCCGAACTGTGGAGCTCCCTTCCAACTCGACTTTCGCCGTTGCCATGAAAACCCAGCAGCAAGCCGAGAGGGAGGAACAGCAGCGCATCAAGAACCTCGTGCTGAACTACGATCTTCGAGAAAATGATGAACAGGACGGTAATGACCATATATTCCGTTTGCAATTCAACCGCGATACTCACGCTTCCAAAGCAGGTCACGATAAGCCGACATCTTATCACCACAACCGATCGGATCGCGGCAAAGATCGAGGCGGACAACGAGTGCGCAAACTTCAGTTAAGTGATGTTGATTGGTACGAATCCTCAGCTAAGCGTGCCGACTGCTTCTCGCAAGCCTACTTCCCAGGACCCCCAAGATGAGACGTCGACCAAACTGGATGCGGCACTGTTGGAGTTGTTGGAGTAACAACCCGATCGTGGCGTCGACGCGCTCATGTCGGGGTGTGTCAGGGGCGGTTGGCTTCGCAAGTTTCGCGACGAAAAAAGCGCCGTTACTAACAGAAACCCTTTTTCTTCTGATTACAGGACTTGAAAGCATCAATGGACAGGCCAAGTTGAAGCGAGCTATGCAACGTCGCAGCTGGTTACGGAACTACCTTCATAACGCTGCCATTTCCGAGGCATTGAGCACGCTCAAGTCTTTACGAGCAGGTCAAGCTGAGAGCGCAGTGATCACCAAGCCGGTACGTATTTGGTCGATGCCTTGGGCAGTGCGGTAGTCCATCGGAGGATGTGGCATCGAACCACACCGCTGTCAAGTCACGGTGCGCAAGAGTGCTCTCTTGCGGCGAGATTGCGGGGTCGGAAACCTGACGTTCTACTCGATTGCTGTGATTGTGCAGATGTGCGCGAAAAAATTGGAGTCCTCAGGCTTGGGGGCAGTAACACGACTGTGCCCATCCAAAGCTAAAGGTGAAGGAGCTGCTCACGAAGCGGCTTTCGTGGACAGCATGCGGGATGTGATGTGTCAAGCACTAGATGCACTATTAGGCTCGCCCTCCAGGGGTCGAAGCCGAAGCCGAAGCGGAAACAGAGATAGATTCGTTGGGCACTGTAGAACGCATGACTGTAGAAAACATGCAGCATGTACAGGAGAAGATGACTACGTGGACCCGAGAAGCCCGCACGTGATGTGACGAGATGTTGTGGGCTCGACAACCCGCCTCAGAAGCGCCGGCTGCGGGCGTGGCCTACATCGGGAAGCACAATTGGATAACGCGGTGACGGGCAATTCGTCACTGTTAGTTAGTCAGTCGGCTACTCGTGCTTCTCCGAAGTAACATCGTGACGGCGAACAGCAAGTCGCTGAATGTCGGGGAAAATGCAGCAGTGACATGGGCTTCTTCCTTACTGGACGAGGCAATATCAATGGGCAGAACTGGTTGGGTACCACGCGACTTGCAAAAAAAAGCGCACGCTTTACATACCAAGACGATCGATTCTGGTGGCGATATTCGCGGCGCTGTAGCTATAGTGTACGCTTTTTTTTGCAAGTCGCGTGGGTACGTAGCCAGCGCAGTGGAGTGAAGTGAGGCATTAGTGCTTCTTGGCAATGAGAATGGTATTAAAAAAATAGGAGATGGCCAGGATTCCTGTTTCAGTCGAAAGTTGATCGTTGTTGGAGCGGGCGCCGTCGTTCGTTTCATGACCTTTCAACAGAGACAGGGCCAAAGAAGAAGAAGAGCAGTAAGACTGTTGTCGGAAGACTGGGAACGGCGCCGGTCTCTGCCTGGACAACCCGAAGGACGAAATCGAACTTGGCTATTCGTACATGACTATGAGTATAGAGTCCAGGTAGCAACTAGGCATGCAGGGCGATGCGATGTGATGCCATGCGAGGCAATCAAAAGGTTCGGATGCAAAGCAAGGCGCAAAGGACATGCAGGCGCGAGGCATGCCTTGCAGCAAGAGACGAACACACTCTGTCCGAGTCCCGAAATGCAGCCATCGCCACTTGTCGAGGTGCTTGCGTTCGCGTTTGCACGTCCTCCTCATTCATTCGTCAGACGATTACCGTCGATGACGGGCGGGGCGGAACGACTTGAGACTGGAAGCCGCAAACAGAAATCGCACTTCACCAATGGCAACGCGTACAGAAAAGAACGGGCTAAGTTGGCCAGGCTGGTGGCATTCGAGTCAGCTTCATTCCGTGGTGACGGACTTGTCTCGTCTGGTTTGGCTGATAATTAGCATGGGCCGCCGCAAACGAGTGCCACCGCCCTCGCCCTCCATCCCCGGGTCCTGAAGTAATAAGATGTACGGATAATACACCGCCGCATGTTGTTGTACTCTTTAGATTGGGCGTGGAGATACACTACAAAGCTAGTGCTGCGGTTGCTCGGACGTCCACAGACGTTCTCGGGATGAGGGATGAGGCATACTGCGGTCATGGAGCCACCACGACCGTCGTCGTCGTCGTCGCCGCCATCGCCATCGCCATCGCCACGCGACCGGCACCATGTGGGTGAAGGGTACGATTACCGCGGTGACGTCCAGTCCAGGTAAGGAGCGTTTGCAAGACATGGGACGATCGCCAAGACTTGAAGATGCGCGAAGGAGCCTTTTTGGCGCATGCAAATCGGCTCGCGGGAAGTCCGAGCACTGGGCGTACACGTTGGGGCATAACATAGCTCACCCCGTCTTGCTCAGTCGAACATCGCATCGCAACTCGACTGGGAGAAGTCGCACCCGCAAATCGGACGGAAGGGCCGTGGATGCACCACAGTTACCGCTAAGGCGCGGGATCTGCAATTGGCAATACCCCTGAACTGCCTGTCCGTTGACACATGCTTATTCCTTGTGCTGCGATAACTCGGGTAGATGGTGCACTTGTCCATCCGTACTTGTAAGTGCTTAGGTATTTGGATTGGTATGCGTAGCCAATCGCCATTCGCCCGGTAGACGCAGCAACGAGGGAACGTCAAGTCTTGCTTCTCAACTCGAGCAAGGTGCTCTTGGTATAAATGTAGCACACAGCTTACATAGAATATTATATATATATGTCTGAAAAGAAAAGCACAGCGTCTGCTATGACCACTGTCGACCCAGTAACGGATTGAAATTGACGACGAAGACAACGGCGACGACAACGATGGCGACAACAACGGCGACGATGACATTGATGAGAGTGGCAGAGCATCAAGGCCGAGGACAATAGTAGACGGTGCAGCCCGGGCCGAATTACTAGGAAGAGATATCTATCTCCGTCTGTCCGCCTGAATATTTCTCGAAAGATAGAAAGCTATAGAAGCGAAGTGTGCGAGACATATGGCTACGTGATCAACATCAACTTACCGACAGTTTGGTTGGCTGCGAAAGTGTAAGTGCATAGTAGTACTATATTGTTAGAGAAACTTAGAATTAGTATAATAATTTAGTTTATAGTTACGTAGTATTTAAATAGTGGAATTTGGGTTTAATAAAGCAATTTTTGCTATTACTAAGTTTATAATATATATTATTTCAAGAATAATTAAATACTTAAATATCATAATCTATAAAAGTATTATCAGATCTGGAGAGTATACTTACTATAACTTAATATTCTATCTAAGAAAGTAGAATATTTACTTAAATAAAGCAGGAGTATATATTATATACTACTTTACCCGGTTGCAGCTTTAACATAATGCGGGTTTGGTCGCGGCCGAGGTACTGTATAGTGGAGGTGTCGCGTCAGCCTTAAGACCCCGTCCGGTTCGTCTGCAGCAAGTTGACCGACCGGGCTCCGTTTGAGTACCCCACTTCGACCGCGGTTACTACCCACCCTCCATCGACAACAGCACTCCGTAACTCAGTTAGCTATCTACTAAGGTCAAGACTTTGCATCTCGCAACGACACACTGCCCACCTACGGCAGCCCACCTGAGGCACTAGCTAAGGTGTCGTTGCCACGGTCAGGCATCGCAGGATACAAGAGCTTCCCTCCGGCTACCTACTTGTTTGCAAGCCTTTCACTCGGTGCTCGCTTTTGGTTGCGGTGCCTCGGTCAACCCGCCTTGTTCATTCAAAGTCGGGTCCCAACATCTCGCCTTGCAGACTTCTACAGTACCCCAGGTACCAATAACGGTGGGTGTCACAAGTCTGGACTGCACGAAAGCGGATGGCATCAGAGCCATACCGAGACGGATATCAAAATATGTACTTGAGCCGTAGCGTGCGTTCCAGCGACGACCGCCGCCATCTGTCGCGTGTCTCTGACGCCGTCCCCGGTTGCCACACGACGACGAGGCAACAAACCACGGCAGCTTCTATGGCCTGCTTTCCACCGAACTGAACATGGGCTGGCCTGGGAACCCGCTGGCTCTGTATGTGCACACACAAAAAAAAAAAAAAAAAAAAAAAAAACAGAACCAGCTTCGGCATTTCTGAGCGAGGCGTGGGCTACGGGAGCAGTCTGAACGTCTCTGGTTTCATTCACTGTAGACGCAGCCGGAGGCGTCCGATAGACGAAGACGCAACATCCTCCACGCATTAGACGAACCGCCAATGTCGAGATAGATGCCTGACCGTGGCCAGTCTGCCTTGCCTGCACGCTCGCACGCACACATGTTTGCTTCTCTGGCTTCCCATTCTGTGTCGTTTTTGCTGTTTGTCACCCTCTCCCGCTTTCTTCCCCACCCATACGCTTGTGGGAACGCAGCCCTCTGACCACGCCGGCCACCGGTCTGTGTGGCATCTCTCTAACCGGACGCGTCCTTGGGAGCAGGAATATAGCCTCCAGGTCATCGGCGCGGCGCCTGCTTCGTCCTTAGACCCCTTTCCCTTTCCGTCGCTCCCCACGTCAGACCCAGCTTCTCTCAACCAGACTATAAGCAGGCCGTCCCGACTTGTCGTTCGATTTGCTCTCCAATACCTCTTTCGGTCCTCATCAGTGGACGCCTACTCTTTGTCCTTTCCTACTGATCTTCGTCTATGATGCATTGGTTGACCTCATAAAGGCTATCCGTCCGCTCCACCACCCCCAAATACTTCGCCTTGCAGTACTCTTACAAATCGATGTCAAGTTTATTTTCGGTTCTTCCATCTAGCCTTTGACGGCTGCATCGACTCTGACTCGTCAGTAAGAAAAAGAAAGCGGTGCCCACCTCTGTTCAGGAAACCAGCACAGTTGTCTACCGGGCACACCAAGGAACTCGACAGAATACCACACACAGAGCAGTGTTCAAAGGCGGCGGTCAAACTGGCTACAGTCGACATCCATTCATCCTTGAATACTCAACGCGATAGGCGACAGCAGTACGCCGAGTGGGCAGCTCCCGTTTCACGAGCTCTCGAGAGCCAGCCTTAAAATAGCACCCGAAGAGCAAACTTCCTGCAGGCAGCCGAGGCATTGTCGTGCATAGGCTTTCACCGTCTTTCACCACGGTATTCGAACTCGATCGACTGAGCGACAGAACGAAACGCATTGCAGGTCTCCGCCCTTCTTAGGCCACTCTGAAGCATAACTCTGTGGCCGTGGTCGACTATTGCCTACCAGGAAGAGCAGGCAAATCTTCGCAAAATGGCCGACCCGGAGTTCACGTGGGCGGCCAAAGACGTATGTACTACCTTTCCAGGCCCGGAGATTGGTTCGTGTGCTCATGAGGCCATCAGATCGTCTATACCGTCATCGTCGGTCTAGTGATGTTGGCTGCCGTCCTCGAATGGTTCCTATGGATTGCAGCATTCGTCTATTGTCTCTGGAAAGTCTTCATCAAGGCTGAACATTGGACAATCAGGATTTTGGCAGTTATTATTGGGATATTGTTCACCTGCTTCAGGTTAGTTGACCAGCTCTGTCGACAAAGTCGTGTCGCTGACCATTGTTCTAGAGCAATCTTCCTTCCCATCATGATCGTAACTCTGCCGTTGCCGAGTGTGGTAGTTCAGTACTGGCCTGAGCAGATGGTCATTGGTCTTCAGTGGTTTGCCTTCTGGAGTTTCGCCGGCCTGTTGACCATTCCCTGGCTTTTCTGCATCTACCAGCTCGTCACGAACCAGCTCGGCCGAGCCAAGCGAATGAGGCAGGTTCTCGACGAGGTCTCGGCCCCCAAAGTCGTCATCGTTATGCCTGTCTATAAGGAAGATCCCGACGTGCTGATCGTGGCCATCAACTCCGTCGTCGAATGCGACTACCCGCCTTCGTGCATTCACGTCTTCTTGTCATTTGACGGAGATCAAGAAGACGAACTGTACCTGAACACGATCGAAAAGCTGGGAGTACCTTTGACGCTTGAGACTTACCCCAAGAGCATCGACGTCTCGTACAAGTCCGCTCGTATAACGATTTCCCGTTTCCCCCACGGCGGAAAGCGTCACTGCCAGAAGGCCACATTCAAGCTCATCGACAAGGTATACGAGACCTATCTCAAGAGGAACGACAACCTTTTCATTCTCTTCATCGACTCTGATTGTATCTTGGACCCGACTTGTCTGCAAAACTTCGTCTTCGACATGGAGTTGAGCCCCGGAAACCACCGCGATATGTTAGCCATGACTGGTGTCATCACGTCTACGACTAAGAAGCACAGTCTGATCACACTTCTTCAAGACATGGAGTATATTCATGGCCAGCTCTTTGAGCGGACGGTCGAGTCCGGCTGCGGTGCCGTCACCTGTTTGCCCGGTGCCCTCACGATGCTGCGTTTCTCGGCTTTCCGGCGGATGGCCAAGTACTACTTTGCCGACAAAGCCGAGCAGTGCGAGGACCTCTTCGATTTCGCCAAGTGTCACTTGGGAGAAGATCGCTGGCTCACTCATTTGTTCATGATCGGAGCCAAAAAGCGTTATCAGATCCAGATGTGCACTTCCGCCTTTTGCAAGACGGAAGCTGTCCAAACCTACACGTCGCTCATCAAACAACGTCGACGTTGGTTCCTGGGTTTCATCACCAACGAAGTATGCATGCTTACTGATTGGCGTCTTTGGAGACGCTACCCCATCCTGGTTCTTGTCCGCTTCATGCAGAACACCATTCGTACCACGGCTCTCCTCTTCTTCATCATGGTCCTGGCCATCATCACCACGTCCAAGAAGGTCGAGAACCTCCCGGTTGGATTCATTGCCATCTCGTTGGGACTCAACTGGCTCATGATGTTGTACTTTGGTGCGAAGCTGAGGCGTTTCAAAATTTGGCTGTATCCTGTCATGTTCATCCTCAACCCTTTCTTCAACTGGTTCTACATGGTCTACGGTATTTTCACTGCCGGTCAGAGAACGTGGGGAGGCCCCAGAGCTGACGCAGCCACCGCCGATGTCGACACCACTCCCCAACAAGCTATCGAACAGGCCAAGGAAGCCGGAGACGAGCTCAACATCGTTCCCGAGTCGTTCATCCCCGCCGCAGAGGCACGCAAAGAAAGCATCGCTGGCGGCAAGGGTGTCATGGGACCGATGGGCCGCAAGCACAGCGTGGTACAGCCGCCGGCCAATCTCGAGGGACGCTTTGCCGCCAGAGAAAAGACTTCTGGCGGATGGTATGCGCACACGGACGACGCTCAGGTCACGGTTAATCGCTCTGGCCCAAGCGGTTTTGGTCCAGCATGGGCTTTGCAGTCGCGCGAATCTTTTGACAGCATGGTGTCCGCTCAGACGGCCGGCAACTCGGTCTACGTTCCTCGCCGTGTGGAAAGCATCATGGGCGATGAAGACCGCAAAAAGTACGAGCTTGCGCAACAGAGTCAGTTTAACCAGTTCTTGTCGAACTCTAAGCGATTCGGCGGGCAGACTTCAACTGGTCAAGTGTACGAGTACTCGGACTCGGAGCTGAAGAAGGCGGGCTTCCATGATACGCCCGATTTTCTGGACGGAGGTCACTACACGGACAATGTTAGGCTCGGAAACGTCGACAGTCACTCCCGGCCCAAGTCCAGCTCGGGTGAGGGAGCGACGAGACAGGCGGCTTCCCACAGCTCAGCACGCAGTGGACGCAGTCCTTTGGCACGCGCCAGCCTAGTCCGGACCATCCCACTTGAGGATGTGCAGTCCGAAGGCGAGAGCTCCAACGGTGGTAGGGACAGCCGCGACCACTCTCCCAAAGGCGGTCGATGAGGTGGCACGGGCAGATACCGGAGCAGGCGTGGGACCCGAAACGCAGACCAAAATTCACAAAAAAGACTGGTGTTGGTGGGAATCTTGACGACGAATTGATGGGTGCGACAAGACGACACCTGGGGGAACATGATGGATTTTGGTTTCCTTTGTATTCGGCATAATCAAAATTGTTGCGTTTACGTTCTACGGCAGCGCGAAGCCGAGAAGAACAATTTCTCTTAAGACATTGTTAGTCCGCAGCATTATACATAAGCAACAGTTACCTAATAAAATGTGGCCTTGGGTCTGTCAAAGACTTGGATGAAGTGATGATTTAGTAACAGCCGACGGCAACAAGCCCAGGTACACATACGAACAGTCTTGGCTACAGGGGGGGTAGATGCCGAAATGTAGTCATGCCCTGCTTACCGGCGACAACATTGGATGAAGCAGGCGGCTTCCAGACATCGTTTTACTTCCTTGACATCGCAACAACACTCGCACATCGCGACTTGAAAACTCGACGGGACTCCCGGATTGGGTGTCAAGGTTGCATATTAGGTCACGACGTACGGGGGAGTATGAGAGAATTCTCGATACGCAGATGCGTGGTATGGTAATTGTCGTGCACTCGAGGCAATGCATTACCAAATGGTGGGGTTGTGCCAAGATAACATTAGATAACTCGTGGTCTTCCCGGGCCCAGTTGGCTGAAGGTGAATAAGTGCCTACAAGTACGGAAGTAGGTACGAGATGCATATCGTACCTTACCTGTAGTTGCATATCTACCTTAGGTACCACAAACTTGCATGGCTTTTGCTCAACGTTGGCGGGGACCGAGGACAATGAATGCCCGAATGCTCCTTCATGGCAAGCAACGCACCTCCCCGTAGCGGCTGCCTTCTCCCTCAGGTCGCTGCCATATGGTTCGGAGCTATTGGACCGGAACTCAATCTCTCTGGGCAGTTGGCAGTTGAAGCATCCCTGCTGGTTGATAGACGGGGGACGCTTGGGGATGAGGGGCGGACGATGGGCATGATGGAGGGGTGGAGGGGTAAGGCAGGAGGTGCCAGGTTGTGGACAGCAGGTTGGCATTTGCGTGGGTGCCTTATCCAAGAGGGGGCAGGGAAGGAAGGGTGACGGAGACTTGGCCATGGCACTGGCCGTGAGGGAACAGCAGAGAATGAAGGAGAATCTTCTTTGCCATTCGGCATCCACCACTATTTAGCGGGCCGACACTCTGGTAAAAATTCTGGCGGGGCAACGGCTCCCCGCCATCAGTACCTGATCCTGAGAACTGGCTGCACAGTACACTCCACGACTACCTGCTGTAGGCCCCTTGATCTGACCCAGGGCCCGGTGTCTTCTAGCGTACTCTGGGAACACTGCGAAGCCGTACAGTAATAGGTACCCGACCTACCTACCTCATACCGGCAACCTGCCCCAGTACCTCACCTAGGTACCTAAAAACCAATTGCCTCTATTTGTATATTACCTCATCAGCCCCGGTCCTGCTTTTCTTTCATCTCGTCACACGCCTGACTAGGAGGTACCTTACCGTGTACACAAAGAAGAGCGAGGAGGTAAGTAGCCTCTTACAAGCGTTACCTGCAACTTTTTTTTTTCTCCCACTCTCACACATCCCACCTCCTCGGGCTCTCTTCCATATTGACAAACTCTTTAAATCTTGCGTTTGGCTACATTCTGTTTGCCCTCCTCTTCAACAACAACCGCACGGCCTCACGACTCGATCGCTTGCGCATACTCTTCCAGCAAGCCGGTTCATTCTACCCCAACTGCGACTCGGTTCCAATCACCCTTCATCGCCTCACCAATCTTTCACCTCCGGTTTATAGTGAGCGCAACCCCGCTAAGCTTCGCCCGCTCGAAATTCGCCCAACGACCCTTGCTCACAAAAACTATAGGATTCTGATCACCACCGCTAGCCATCATGAGTGTCGTCGGTATGTTCGCGATATCTTTGCCCTCTGGCGCCCCCGCTCTTATACTCGAAACACAGGTGGCTGATGGGGTCTGGGTGTTCTAGGTGTCGACTTCGGTACCCTCAAGACGGTTATTGCCGTCGCCAGGAATCGCGGCGTTGACGTGGTGCGTAAAACATATTTACCTTCTCTCGACTCTTCCCTCACCGCCGACTGAAATCAACGAACAAGAAATGGCAATAGAAGGGAGGATGGTGTATTGCGCGGAAGACGGATAACTGTTGCTAACCATGGCATCTACAGATTACCAATGAGGTCTCGAACCGGGCCACTCCGTACGTTTCTCCAAGACCCAACGTCGTTTCGTCGGTGGCATTGACTGACGCTCCGTAGGTCCGTTGTCGGGTTCGGCCCCAAGTCGCGATACCTCGGCGAGTCCGCCAAGACCCAAGAAATCTCCAACCTCAAGAACACCGTCGCCGCCCTCAAGCGTCTTGCTGGACGGACCTTCAACGATCCCGACACCCAGATCGAGCAGCAGTACATCACCGCTCCCCTCATCGATGTCAACGGCCAGGTCGGCGCCGAGGTCTCATACCTGGGCAAGAAGGAAAAGTTCACCAACACCCAGCTTATCGCCATGTTCCTGAGCAAGATCAAGCAAACGACCGCTGCTGAGCTGAAGCTTCCCGTATCCGACCTGGTCATGAGCGTTCCTGCTTGGTACACCGACATCCAGCGCCGCGCCCTGATCGATGCGGCCGAGATCGCCGGTCTCAAGCTTCTTCGTCTCATGAACGACACTACTGCCGCTGCCCTGGGCTGGGGTATCACCAAGCCTGACCTTCCCGCTCCCGAGGAGAAGCCCCGTCGCGTTGCTTTTGTCGATATCGGCCACAGCAACTACACCGCCTCTATCGTTGAGTTCAAGAAGGGTGAGTTGGCTGTCAAGGGTACCGCTTTCGATCGCCACTTTGGTGGTCGTGATTTCGACAAGGCCCTGGTCGATCACTTGGGCAAGGAGTTCAAGGGCAAGTACAAGATTGACATTCATTCCAACGGACGCGCAATGGCCCGCACCATCGCCGCCGCCGAGAAGTGCAAGAAGATCCTTTCTGCCAACCAACAAGCCCCTGTCAACATCGAGTCCATCATGAACGACATTGACGTTGCTGCCATGATCACCCGCCAAGAGTTTGAGGCTTTGGTCGAGCCGCTCTTGACCCGCGTCCACGTCCCTCTCGAGCAGGCTCTCGCCGATGCCAAGCTCACAAAGGACGACATCGACGTTGTCGAAGTCATTGGTGGCGGAAGCCGTATCCCCGCCCTCAAGGACAGGATCCAGGCTTTCTTCGGCAAACCCCTGTCCTACACTTTGAACCAGGATGAGGCTGTGGCCCGTGGTGCCGCCTTTAGCTGCGCCATTCTGTCGCCTGTTTTCAGAGTCCGTGACTTTACTGTCCAGGATATCATGAGCTACCCCGTTGAGTTTGCCTGGGAGAAGGCTCCTGACATCCCCGACGAGGACACCAGCCTGACCGTCTTCAACCGCGGCAACGTTTTACCTTCAACCAAGATCTTGACCTTTTACCGCAAGCAGCCTTTCGATTTGGAGGCTCGCTATGCCAATCCTGCAGAACTTCCCGGCAAGGTTAACCCCTGGATCGGCCGGTTTTCCGTCAAGGGCGTCAAGGCCGACGGCAAGGAAGACTTCATGATCTGCAAGTTGAAGGCCCGCGTCAACATTCACGGCGTCCTGAATGTGGAAAGTGGATACTTTGTCGAGGACCAAGAGGTTGAGGAAGAGGTTAAGGAGGAGTCCGAGAAGAAGGATGAGTCCGAGAAGAAGGACCCTGATGTGAGTGCTTTTGCAACTGGAAGCGGAGCGCCACCGTTGAAGCGCCAGCGCTACAATGTCGCAAAGTCTTGTTCTTTCTCCCCTTCCCACGTTTGCGATGACCTTGAAGGGACCACGAAGCTAATAAATTCTACCCTCAAGGCCATGGAGACTGATAACAAGGACGATGCTCCCAAGAAGACACGCAGGGTCAAGAAGCAGGTGCGCAAGGGGGATTTGCCCATTGTCAGTGGCACTGCGTCGCTTTCTGAGACGGCGAGAACCTCCTTGCTTGAGAAGGAGTCCGCCATGGTCATGGAGGACAAGCTCGTCGCCGACACCGAGGAGAAGAAGAACGAACTCGAGGCTTACATTTACGATCTCCGCAACAAGCTCGACGACCAGTACGCCGAGCTTGCCAGCGACGAGGAGAAGGCCAAGATCCGCGAGAAGCTGGAGCAGAGTGAGGTAAGCACGAAGCCTTGAATGTTTTTGCACGGCGCCGTCTCGTTGCAGTTTGGCTAACGATTCGTGAACCAGGATTGGCTTTACGACGAGGGTGATGACACCACCAAGGCTGTCTACGTGGCCAAGATGGACGAGATTCGTTCCATGGCCGGCCCGATTGTGCAACGTCACTTCGAGAAGGTCGAGGAGGAGCGCCGAATCGTCCAGGAGAGAGTCGATGCCGAAAAGGCTGCTAAGCGCGCTGCTGAGGAGGAGGCTCGCAAGGCCGCCGAGGCCGAGAAGGCCAACCAGGCCCCCAAGGACGAGGAGATGACGGACGCTGACGGCGCAAAGCCCGAAGTTGAGGAAGCTGGCGAGGGCACGAAATAGGATGCCGTCGACTTGACAGACTACTGAATGCGGGTGCGGAAAAGACGAGGAACGCACTTGAGAGACGATGAAAAACAGTCGCGAAGACGATAGAATAGACCCAAGTTATGGTTTCTTACGGATTGGCATAGGGTCTTATTAGGCTAGAGCACCCTCGACGTTTATCATGGAATGAGAGCAATGACATGACAATATGAGCGTGGCACAGAATGGAATGCCCTTATAAACCCATCACTGCCACTGCGTGGACTCAGTGACGTGCTCCCTCTCTCATGTCCCGAACATGACTACGCGGTAGCATGCAACGAAAAAAACTCCTAGTCGATTTCTCTTCCGTCTTGTAGACGGGTCCAGTTCTTGAAGATGCCTTTTGCTCCACAGCCCGGAGAGGAAACCTGTCATACTGAAGAAGCCGGTAGGGTTGAAAAAGGAAGGGACACATCCACATTTGATAATCGCCCTGGTCCTTGTCAAAAATCGCACACGTATCGGTCCGTGTGCGGTAATCGATTGCTACTCTGCTATCCTTCACACATCGTTCTCTTTTTACCCCCCTTCGTCCTAAGTGGAGTTCGTCTCCCGCAAGCGAGCTAAACCCCGCGGCTGTTGTGGTCGACTAGTGAATATCGAACAGAGGCTTGAGCTTGATGATGAGCTGCCACTCGTCGTTGGAGACTTCCTTGCGGTAAAACTCCTTGAGGGTGTCGATACTAGCACGTGAAATCAGGCTGTACAGCGCATCTGGCTCCTCGAGCTGACGGCCGTACGTCGGCTGGTGGCCGCCCATCTCGATCTTGACAGCCACTGAGGGCTGACCCTTTTTGCAGACGGGAATCTGCTTGTGGTCACGCTCAATCGACGTACTAGAGGTTTAAAGAGTCAACACTACTTTCTCGGGCAAACAGGGATGTGGAAAATACGTGAAGGATTAAAAAGAAAAAGAAAAAAGGTGGGAGCGGGGGGGTTCACTTACACTCTGCCCAGCTGGATGACTTCCTTGACACCAGTCACGGCGTTCGTCTTGACGGCAGCTATGGGTGTGTTGACCTTGAGCTGGCCCTCGACGACGTCGACACCGACGACAACGGGGTTGGTCTTGTTGAAGACGGCGACCGTGTTGAGGACGCAGGGGAAGACGGCCAACATCTTGGATTCCTCCTTCTTCTTCTCCAACAGCTCTGCCATGTGCTTCGTGAACGCGTCAAAGAGATGGTAGATGATGTCTGCAGTGAAGATCTTGACGCCGACGTCGTCGGCATACGCCTGCGCCTCCCTGTCCACCTTGACATCGAAACACAGCATCACCGCGAAGTCGGACGCCTTCTCCAACATGATGCCCGCCTGCATAACGTCGCGCTTGTAGACCGGGCCGATTCCGACGTTTGCGACTGGAATCTTGCAGTCCTTGAGGAAGTCCAAGAGGGCCTCGAGGGAACCAAGCGTAGACGCCTGCACACTGACACCTCGGCCGGTCTTCTCGACTCTGCTGAACAGATTGGCCAGATCGGACTCGACCTCGTCTATAAGATCGTCCTCGTCGTCATCCGGGCCGACGACCATCAGGCGGGAGCCGGCGATGGCGCCTTCAAGATTAGGGGCGCTAATCTTCACACCCAACGCGGCCTTGACTTCCTTGTTGTGTACGTAGGCAGACTTGAGACGCAGCTCTCTGAGGGGTGCCGGCGTCAGCAGAGCGCGAATGTTGGTGACGATGGCACCTTCCACACCACACAGGACTATCCTATCTCCTTCGCGTAGAATACCGTTGGAGAGAATGACGTCGACGGTCATTCCGAAACCTTCAATGGCTTTGACTTCCAGAACTGTAGCCTGAACCTCGGAGAGATACATGAGAGAACCAACCATGCGCTCCTGGGTAAGCTGGACGATGAGCTTGAGCATGTCGGGAATACCCTCTCCCGTATGGGCTGAGGTGGGGATAAGAGAAACGTTTTTGGCCATTGACTTGTTCTCGTAGAAGAGCTCGGCATTGAAACCCTGCTCGGAAAAGGCGAGCTTGGTCTGCTCGAGACGGTTCTTAAATTCGTTCTGAACAGCCTTGGGCTGGAGGGCCAAACTCTCCTGGAAACCGTTGTTGTCAATCTTCTTCCAGCCGTACAGACGATCAATCTTGTTCAGGGCGACGACGAAAGGAGTCTTCCTGTCGCGAAGCATTCTCATGGACTCCAGAGTCTGGGGCTCAAGACCGTGCATGATGTCGACGACGAGAATGGCAATGTTGCAAAGGGACGAACCGCGCGACCGCAAGTTGGAGAAGGACTCGTGGCCGGGGGTATCGATGACCAGCAAACCAGGCACCTTGAACTCGAAAGCACCGTCGGGGTTGACGACAGCCGTCTTTTGCTTGATGGCGTCAACAGGGAAGTAGGTAGCACCAATCTGTTGAGTGATACCTCCTGCTTCACCCTCCTGCACGTTGGTCTGACGGATCTTGTCGAGAAGCTTTGTCTTTCCGGTATCGACGTGGCCCAGGATACAGCAGATGGGTGAACGGAGGTTGTCCTTTGAACGAGCGGCCAGTGCGGCCTGGTGGGCCTTCTCACGGCGCTCCGCAGCCTCCTTCTTGCGCTGAAGCTCTGCCTGGCGGGCTTGGGTTTCCCTCTCGTCTTCAGAATCGTCGGACTCGGACTCGGATTCAGAATCTTCGTCCTCATCTTCCTCATCAGCCTTGTCCTTGTCGTTGCCATTGGCTTTGGCTGCGGCCTCGGCCTTTTTCTCTTGCTCGTCGTCCGTGTCGGCGTCCCAGCTGTCCTTCACATCGTCCTCGTCGGCGGCGGCAGCGGCCTCCCAGTCATCTTCCAGATCACTGGCCTCGGCAGCCTTCTTCTTGGCCTCGGCAGCCTCGGCTTCAGCCCTTTGCTTGGCAGCCTTCTCCTCGGCCTCTTTGGCGAATTTTTCGGCTTGCTGCCTGGCACGCTCCGCGGCCTCGGCGAGGGCCTTTTCCTCGTCGATCTGCGCCGGTGGTGGTCAGCGAACCGACATGGTGTCTCACCTCGTTTGGTGGCAGAAAATTGTGAGTCTTACCTTGTCCTGCACCCTTCGGCCGCCCTTCTTCTTGTTGTCGTAGACGGCCTTCTTCTTCTTTTCCTCGCCTTCGCCGGCAGGACCAACCTTGATGCCGGCCGCAAGCATCTGTTGGAGCTTACGCTCATTGCGAGCCTTTTCTTCCTTTTGCGCCTTGGTCATGTACGTGCCCTCCTTCTTTTGCTGTTCAACCTTCTCCTTCTCCTTTTGCTTCTTGAGGGCCTTGGCCTCTTCCTTGCGCTTCAGCTCCTCCTCCAGGAGCTTCTCCTCCTCGGCAATTCTGGCCTTCTCCTCCTCGGCAAGACGAGCTTCCTCTTCTTCTCGGCGGCGTAGCTCCTCCTGCTGCTTCTGAAGCATGGCAAGGGCAGCAGGAATCTTCTTCTTCTTGCCGGACTTCTCATCGGCGGGGGCCGGAGCGGCAGCCGGGGTCGGAGACGTTTCTTTCTGCTCGACAGCCTTGACGGGCTCTGGAGCCTTTTGGGCGGGGGCACCACCTTTCTTCTTGGCGGCCTACGGGAGTCGTGTCAGTTCAGATTCAAGTGGTCTTCAACTCCAACATGGGCGGAAACACACCTGCTCCTTCTTGCGCTGCTTTTCTCTTTCCTTTTTCAGCTTCTCCTTCTCGGCCTTGGTCAGGACACGACCAGAGCCATCTCCTGCGTCGTCGTCGTCGGCTTTGGGGGCGGGGGCAGCAGCTTGCTTCCCTTTGCCTCCCTTACCCTTCTTCTCGGGTAAAGCAAATTCGTCGTCCATATTGGCCTCTTCGGGGGCCTTGTCGGCAAGACTGGGCGGGGATTCAAGCTCGGGGGTGGGCTCCAGGACCGCAGTGTCTTCGATTCCCTTCTTCTTTCTCTTCTCTCTATTCTTGCGCATGGTGGCCATCAGGCCGCCAGGAGCAGCCTCATCTTCCTCGGCGGGCTGCTCAGCTTCACCATCGGCAGTAGCTGGGGCGGGGGCAACGCTCTCGCCGAGTTCACTCTCCCAGTCGTCGTTGGCGCGGGCCTTGTTACCCTTCTTTTTGGGCGCCATTTTGATGGCTATCGACTATGATTATGATAGGAACGGACGGGTTTAGTCCTTTGGACAAGAATGGCCGCCTAATGCAAAGGAATGGAAGAAAATATGGCCGGTTGTGGGTGATATTCAACAGTGAGTACCTAACAGCAGAGAATGGATCTCCAGGTCGGAAGGATGGAGTGGGGCTGGGCTTTTCTTTTTTTTTCCCTGGCGGCTGGCGCAGCAAGGGAAAAGCTCTTTAGTGGTCCTGGCGAACACACTAATAGGTGGCGACGACAACCATAGACTTTGCGTGGTACTGCGACTTGCTAGGTATGCGGCACTCACTCCGATCAGCGATACAACACAACGTAACCTGTTTATCCTCCTTCCGATCCAGCGAGAACAGATAGGCGAGCAACAGTCGAGGCGCGAGGCGCGCAAGTTTTCCACTGTTCGCAAAGATTGTGCATTGTTTGTTCTTTGGGCACTTATGGGTGAATGCGTACCTCAGGTGCCTGCCTGCCAATGCTATATAGGCACCCGGTTTGCAAAAAAACCCGCACACTTTAAGCTACAGTACCACTTCCACCATATT
>MASP02000631.1:0-30111 GCA_001693025.2 Colletotrichum lindemuthianum | reverse complement strand
AGCGGCGTGGCAATTAGTAAGCAATTGCCATGCTGTAGATCTAGAGCCTTACGTGGCGCCGCACACCATATAACGTAACAATAACAACAACGAATACCAGAATACCAGTTTGCACCCGTACGACGAGATCACATACGGCGTGCAATTACCCTGACGATTAAACCAACACTGATTAGTAGTTAACCTAACCGTTATACTACTATACTGCAGATCAGTAAGGTCTATTACGCCAGAAGAAGCAATTACAAAACCCTGCGCCTGAGGTCTATATAAGGCGAAAGATCGTAAGATTATTACTTAGACGCCTCAGACCCTCCCCACCTTAGGACCTCGCCAGGAGCCTCTGAATGTATGCTAATCTCTTGAGGAGATTATTATTAAGGAGTTTAAATTCATACTCTCACTCTAGTTAAGTTAAGATACTCCCTATAGCTATACTGAGGAGTTTAAATTTACATCCTTATTATTACTAACTGGAGCGTATTTAGTAAATATAATAACCTTCCTTAAGTAATATTAGACTTTTTAGTATTAGAGATTTATAGTATCTCTAATTTCAACTCCTTAAGAAACCTATATAGCCTCGTAAAAACTCTTCCCCTATCCCTCTCTATATAGATCCAGCTAAATTAACAATCCTCCCTTACTTTACACTTCTCTAGTCTTTATAATAATATCTAAATTAACCCCTTCAGGTTAGATATTTACTTAAGATATCCCTATACTAGTAATAACCTCACCCACAAATATCTCTATACTAATAAAGATCTCACTTTACCTAGACTCAGAATATTTTAGATAGATCCAGAAGATTAATTATAACTCTATTATAATAAACAGTATCAGTAAGATTAATATTTACCTAGGATACTAACTAACTTTTTATATCTAATTAAAACTCTATAATTAAAAGCTATTTTAAATATTCCAGGATAATTTTATTAAATAGCTTAAAGTAATATAGTAACTAGATAGTATTAATATAGTCTACTACTTTAGAGATTACCTTATTACTTACAATATTAAAATTAAGCTGAATAGTGAATATCTCTACTTAGTTTTATATTAGGTTACTCAGTAAAATAGTTTTACTCTATAGACTTTTCTAGAGATTAAGGATTTTTACTACTACTTTCCCCTATTAAGAGAGAATCTCTAAAAGTTTCTAGAGTAGTTAGATAATCTTATAATAGCTAAATAGTATATCTTATTACTTTCCTGTGAAGCCTAACCTAAAGTTAAAAGTTTAGTATAAATAACATTCCCACTATAAGTAATTAAAGAAAGATATCCACTACCTACTTAGCTAATTTATATACTTATAATCTAAAGTGAGAGACCTCTATTTCAACCCTCAGTCTCACTAGCATTTTATTCCTCAGCCTCAGAGCCTCTCTAATATTAAGAGGATTACTAAGACTATAACTGAAACCAGTTTATATATTATAAATATCCACTATATATCACTACTACTACCCCTTTTAATAATATATCTACTAAGTATACTATAGACCTCACGAAATTATATAACAAAAATATAAAATATAATGGAAACCTCTATAATATCCTTAAGTTAAAAATCTATATCTTCTGTAATTACTACTTTAAGTTTAGTATCCTACAGTATATATAGCTAGAGCTTTTTTTAATTATACTTAAGAATAATGCTCTTAAGTTTTACTTTAACCACTTAAGTAACTTAAGTATTAACTTTAAATTTAACTAGATAGTCTAAAGGGTTAAGGATCACTTCAAGAATAACAAAAATTAATAGCTTTATCTTTCTAACTAGCAAAATACTATTTTTTGAAATATTCTTACTGAGAATTCTAATAAGAATAAAAAGGAAGCTTTTAAACTTCTAATCTTAAAGCTTATATATATTTAAAAAGCCTTCCCTACTAATATCCAGATAGATAATATCTTCTACCTCTAGCTTATAAGTATATACTATAGTATATTAGAATATTAGTTAGCTCTCTTTAGTTTTGCAGCAATATTATAGAGTTTCTATAACTAGTTATAATCCACTATAAGTAACATCTTATTAATCTAAAAAATATAATATATATAAGATAATAGAGATAACTACTAGAAAGTAGCTAGAGACTAATTTTAGACTAACTATATATATAACTTACTTTAAAGTAACCCTCGAGATTATAGCTATACCTCTATATATATATAACTATACATTTCAGGTAGCTATTATTTACCTCTAATATCTATATACAGTTATATTAATTAGAAATATTATATATATAGCAAACTTAGTTATTAGTCTATAAGACATACTCTCAAGGAGAGATATATCTTATATAATAAATATAAGTTAACTACTAACTCTAAGATATACTCTACGGCAGTATACTAAGTCTTCCTCATAAGCTACAAAAATATTAACAGCCTTAATGATAACAACCTCAAAGCTCTACTAAAGGATACTAATAAAAACACTATAGTATAATACTAAATAGATATTAATCTTGAGGAGGACCACTCTGTAGAACCTACCCCAGAGGTATTTTTTATATTATTTTACAGTAAGAAGCTTATTACTCTAAATAGAGGTAAAATTACTAGAATTCTCTAAGATCAGGTAGCAATCTACACTCTCACTAAAAATATCACTACTAGTAGTAAACTTACAGATAATACTGCCACTCTTATATATACTTTCACGCTTGAGGACTACTACTTAAATATAATATTTTAAGATATTCTTCCTAACTTAAATACTACTAGCTTCTTAACTACTAAACACTCCCAGTTTACTATATTAAAATAGTTAGTTATCCCCTCTATTATCCTTACACCTCTATAAGGCAAACCAGTTATAATATACTTTAGAGGAGCTACCTCCATCATAACATTTAGAATAATTAATATATCTATACTATTTAGTGTTATTATATTTTATATAGTCTTATATAATATACCTTTCCTACTCTACCTTACAGATATAAATTACTTTAGTATTATATTCAATAATATCTATAATAAGCTCCGCCAGAATAAAAAGATTATGCTTATTATTTAAAAATAGGGGCATCTATAGATACTCCTTAATAAGAAGAGAATAATTACCTCTATATACTTTATAGAGATAGAGATATAGAGACTCTACTACTATTTTAGGTATCCAGCTATAGTATACCTCTATAATATCCTCACTAAAGTGGGACACCCAGTTAAATAACATACTCTTAAAACTCTTAAGAGATATTATTACTACTACTAAATATATAGTGTAGCTTCCTTATAATTTTATTTTACTATTTAAAGTAATATTAACTTCAACTTCGAAATTATTATTAATATTATCCACATTAACAACTACAATATACTTCACATTATTGACACTACTATAATATTTAATACTGCTTAATTTCTACCTAATCTATTAGTAAAAATAATATAGGAAGCCCTTAAAGTATATTAAATTAATATATATTAAAATCCTCCTAACTATATTACTATTAATATAGATATAACTTTTTAATCTAAAAATTTTAAATTAGAAGTGAAAACTATAGGATTAATAGTTTATATTATATCTATTAAGGTATATAATAGTATCGGCAAAATTAAGTATTACTATATGCTTCTCTACTGTATATATAAGATTTACTATATAAAGCTCCCTATTACTACTTAAGAGGTATCTTTTTAAGTAGTATATAAAGTAATTAATAACATTACTAGCCTGAATAGCCTTATACCTACCCTACTTATATTTAAAGCATACTTACACCTCACAGAAGATTCAGCTCCCTCTCTAAATATTATTATCTAGGCTCAAGCTATATATAAAACTATAGAAGAGATCCACTATAAGTATACTAAATACACTATTAACACCACTTTAGTAATATATAACAGCCTTAATACCTCTTGTATAATGACCCTTCCGCTCTAGACCTTTATATATATATAGTAAGAGAAAAAAAGCTAGTAAGAGCTATATCCTCTCGTTACTATCTGTAGTGAGATTTATATTCTTAAGCTTCCTCATAACCCTCAAGAGTTTTAATTAATAACTATAAAATAATATTTTAAAAGTAATAAACAAGAGATTAATAATAATATAGCTAGAACTATAGCTTTATGAGAGCTAGTATTTATAGCTCTATATATTAACTTTCAGCTGGACTAAGAATCTCTAAGTAACTTAATAGTAAATAGAAGCTTATAATTCTATATAGCTACTCTAATTTTATCTGCAACTATCCCTAAGACTCTAAATATATAGCTAATATTTTATACTACCTCTATTGTAGGAGATAATAATATCCTCTTTCCCCAAATAGTTAGTAATCTACTACCTTAACTATAAATAATTTAGATCATACTAAAGCCTCTAAATTATATAATCTGCAGGTATATAGTTAGTTTACTACCTCTAAAGTTTAATTAAGAAGCTTATTTTATAGTATATCTTATAGCTAAAAAGTAGTTAGATTTAGTATTCTTACTTACTCTCTATATAAAAAATATAATTATAATATCTAGCTTACTATTTGAAAAGTTAATTAAAAAGGAAGTTAAAAATATTATTAATAATAATATTATAAAAATTATTTAATATAATCCTATCCTCCACAAGAACTATAAGCATTTTAAGTCTTATATTATTAACGAGATTAAGAATAAGGATACTAATAAGGTATATAAAAAGTTAAAACTTATAATTTAAAATTTTAGAGACTATAGTAAGTTTGAGATTTTGATGTAATTACTAATAATTTAATAGAGTAGCTAGTAATTAATTTTAGCTATAGCTTTAGTCCTCCTTAAGTATAAAAGTATAATAATATAACTTTATAATATTATTTAAGCCTACACTTAAGTTAAAATAGAACTTATAAGGTATATTATAGTTAATCTGCTTTCATACCTCAAAGGGCAGTATCCTCCAGACTTTATAATAATTATTATTAAGCTACTCTATAGTCTCACTAAAGCTGGAACCTATTAGTAGGTAACTTACTCTATACACTATAAGGAGTAGTTATAAATAGAGACTTTAATATATAATCTATACCTCCTTATCTTACACACTTAAAATAATATTTTTAGCTTTATTAGTATGTAAACTAACGACACTCTCAGCCTCTCTAATATAGTATTCTCTTACTGAGAGGATAAGGAACTTAAAAAAGTTTTATTTAAGGTAAAACTTAAAATTATATTCTTAGAGACTATACTCCTTATATTTAATAGAAGTATCCTATTACTCTATAGTGATTACCTCCGCCTATACTAAAAGTATTAAAGGTAAAAACTAGCTTTAATTAATATATATATTATATTTAAGGTACTTAAGAAAGTATATATTAAATAATATACATATAGTATATACTTTACCTCTATATACTAACTGGAAGTTTTATTTAACCTCTCGCGTGCGGCGTAAGAATAATAACCCTTAAGTAATAATATTATTATACTTAATAAATAGCTTAAGTAGTAAATAAAGTATCTTAACTGAAGCCTCAACTTTATACTACTTAACCTCTCTAAAATATACTTTTATACTTTTATTAATAGCTTTTTTACTAATAACACTAACCTCTTATCTTAACTAGAATTTATAATAATCCTAAGCTAAGAGACTATAACTAGTAATAGCTAATTTAACTTCTATAGTAATTTTATATACTACTTATCTACTAAAAGTAAGAAAGTTACTAAGAGTATACTTACCTTAGAGATCTATATTATAGTGGCTAGTGTAGACTTTACTTACACTATAGCTATATTACTTAAGAAGATTCTTAACTACTAAAAACTTCCTTAGATCCTAACTATTATATATACTAACTTATACTTACTTTATAAATACTTTATAAAATTTAGTACTACTAAAGAGAAGCGTCTGATAATTAATATTATAGTATTAAGATAGTTATATAAATATTATAAGCTCTATAAGATGCAGTAGATCAATAGAGATAATAATATCGCTAATGCCTTCATGAAGGGCACTCTAAACTGCGCCCTCGAGAGATTTATCAATTCGAACTACATGACTATTTAAATAGAGGGATAGGTGACTCAAGCGGAGTAGATAAATAGGTATTTGGACGTTATTCAGGCAAAGGGCGTAGATCGCAAAAGGTACTATTTTTTCGTGTAAATAGATGGGCACTAGGGTATGTGACAAAAAGAAAAGTTGCCAGTGTCGGTTACGCTATACCGTAGGGTATGCAGTAACCATACACGCTGCCACGTACGTGGCGGCATGCCCTCTATAGCCCACTGGCCACGGGTGCCTAGCACCCGGCGCCAGCCGTAGCCTAGCGGCGTGGCAATTAGTAAGCAATTGCCACGCTGTAGATCTAGAGCCTTACATAGCGCCGCGCACCACGTAACGTAACAATAACAACAACGAATACCAGAACACCAGTTTGCACCCNNTTTGCACCCGTACGACGAGATCACGTACGGCGTGCGATTACCCTGACGATTAAACTAACACTTATAGTAAAAGGCCTCGATAAGAGGTTTGATAATAGGAAGTATAAGAGCTATTAGTGCCCTCGTGGGAGGTAGCTGTTATGCTACTACTTGAAGGTTCCCTCCACCCTAAATAGGAGGTATGAGGGCTATTAGTGCCCTTGTGGGGGGTGGAAGATTCGTACGTATAATAATACTGTAATGCCACTACTCGAAGGTCCCCTCCACCCTAAATAGCTTCACACCCAAAATAGGAGGTATAAGGACCACTTAAGTAATTAGTAGCCTTATAGGGGGTGGAAGATTCGTGTATATAACGATACTATAGTGCTACTACTTGAAGGTCCCCTCCACTCTAAATAGCTTCATGCCTAAAATAGCTTTATACCTAAAATGGCCCTTATACTTAAAATAGATAGCTTCAGGCTTTTCATCATTTCAATCTTTTATTATTTTAATACCTTTTATATCCAGCTAGCTATACGTTTTTTAGCTGGAGGGTAGATTTCAGCGAATGCAGCCTATAAATAGTATTACTCTTCCTACTGAACGCTGGAGGTTTAATAAGGGTGATAGAGCCAGGATTACTATAAAGATAGCTATATATTTTTATAGGTTTTTACTGTTGACGTCTGAGAGACGCTTTTTAAGAAGATACTTTTTACTGTTTTGTCTACTGGTTTACAGGCTCTGAATAGCCTCGTTTTGTACGTATTATTTCATGTGGCCAGCCGTGCCGGCGATGCCGCATGGCTGGGGGGGTGTGTCAGAAATAATACTGCCGTNNCACGTTACAACAACAATAACAACGCATACGCCCCCTCATGTGCCCACCGCATTTGCAACAATAAACGCAAGTGGATGCGCCCGTGCCGCGTCCGGGACTCCTCTACCGATATGGCAAGTTGAGTGGGGCAGTTTGTCGTCAGCCGCATCCCGTGGCTCGCCTCTGAGCCTCTGCTGTGCTTCAATCACATCCATCGGAACAGCCATCACCGTGCTTCAAGTACCAGCGACTTGAAATCTTTCCACATCGAATAACCTTTTCTCCCGACCTTCCCTGCCCTTAGTCTATCTCCACCCCAGTTTCACTCGACTACTCATCTAGTGCACGATATGGCTTCGCGGGCTGTCATACCACTCCTAGTAGCGATGATGCTCTTGACGGGCGTTTGCAATACCCTTCTTACCAAATATCAGGCAAGCCACAGTCCCCAACTTGACGTTACCCCTTAGATGTTGCTATAACCCCGAACGTTCTTAGTTACCCCTTAGATGTTGCTATAACCCCGAACGTTCTTACTTTGTCCTAATCTTCTTTCCATGTGCGTAGGACATGCAATGTGTTGCCGATTGCGACTCCGAAGACACCTCGAAGCGAGTCTACTTCAACCAGCCCGTTCTCCAGACAGCGCAAATGTTTGTCGGTGAGATGGGCTGTTGGCTGGTGGTCGGTATCATTTTTCTTTATCGCCGCTACGCCCTTGGGGCTTCGCCCACCGCACGTGGCTACGAGGCCGTCAACACCACTGACAGCGACGATGCCCACACTGCGCTCGTTGGGGACACAGAGGGCACTCCGAAGCCGCTTGGGCAGGACAGAGATAACTCTATACTACGCGGTCCGCGGATACTCTTACTGGCTTTGCCAGCGATATGCGACATCCTCGGCACGACTTTGATGAATATTGGCCTACTACTTGTAGTGGCTTCAATCTACCAAATGACGCGAGGTGCTCTTGTTCTTTTTGTTGGGGTTTTCAGTGTTGTGTTCCTCCGCAGACGGCTGCTCCTGTTTCAATGGCTTTCCCTCGTTGGTGTTGTCGTTGGGGTGGCCGTTGTTGGTCTCGCCGGTGCTATCTACCACGAGGAAAAGAGCAGCATGGACAGCGCAGATGGTCGATCTCCGGAGTCCAATGCTTTGCTTTCAATCATTGGAGTTTTACTTATCGCCGGGGCTCAGGTATTTACAGCAACACAGTTTGTGCTTGAGGAATGGATTTTGGAAAGGTCTGCAATCGAGCCCATCAAGGTCGTTGGTTGGGAGGGTATCTTCGGATTCATTGTGACAGTGGTTGGAATGATTATCTTGCATTTCACCGTCGGCCGCACCGACGCCGGTCGACATGGCTATTTTGACATGGCCGAAGGCTGGAGACAACTTACTAATCACAGAGCTATTGGCATATCTAGCATTTTGATCATGATCAGCATAGGGTAAGCAGCCATCTCCAGACCTACAGCGTTTCCGTTCTGACGGGTCTCCCACCTAGTGGATTCAATTTCTTCGGGCTGTCCGTCACTCGAAGCGTCTCTGCTACGTCCAGGTCCACCATCGACACCTGTAGAACACTTTTCATTTGGATCGTGTCTCTGGGCCTACGTTGGGAAACTTTCAAGTGGCTTCAAGTGGTTGGGTTTGCGCTGCTTGTCTACTTCACCTTCCTTTTCAACGGTATTGTCCAGCCCCCGTTCCAGTTTCTGGTCCCCGACGAGGAAGTTGAGGAGTCGCTGCCCGAAGAGCCCATTCAGCATCAATAAGGAACATCAGTATGCCTTATCATAGACTTTGCAGTGGGTATCTGGGTGGGATATTTTGATTTCATGCCGAGTACTTCCCTTAATCAGTCCCTGGATACAGCACGTCGTACCGAACATGGAACGTCTTGGGAGGCTATTAGTGCTCTTTTAGCTAAGTAAACCGGACGGGTTATGACAGCGATGATCCCAAGTATACTTGACCCAGAAGAATGTCACAGATCCATAACCAGAGCGTGATGTAGTACAACAAGTACGTACGCCCACGCTGTTGTGGGCAAATCCAAGGATGCCGTGGCGTATCTAGGACGAGCGAAGGAAACGGCTCAGCTAGGTGGGGTGAGATATCCAACAAGACATCGCTCTTTGTGGCGTGTAACATACATGCTGTTCCGCATCCCGCAAGAAAAGTTCAGACCTAACGCATCGCAACGAATGTCAATCGAACAGGCCCATCCTTCTCAGACTTCGGTCATTAACAATATGTCGCGCGACGGACGTCAAGTGACGTTGCAAAGTAGTTCAGCCTCAAGGATGAACTTGCCTTCCTTGTACTTCTCGGTCGCTTCGTATGCCTTGTCATATTTCCAGCCAACAGTCTCTTTGCACTGCTTGCATGTGATGTCGCGAACAATGTGGCGTCCGGTTGTCATGTTACGCTCGCTGGGCTCGCCTGTCTCGATATTAACCACACTGTTAAACAGGTAGGCTTTGCCGTGCTGCCCGCGGAAGTTCTAATGGTGTAACTTTGTCAGCAAAAAAAAAAAAAAAAACCGAGGTTATCTGTGTAGAATAAGTCACACGACGAGCCCAACGACTCTTCGCCTGATGTAAAGTCCTTGTCCCCTCTGTCTGATCCAACCCCCAGTACAGAATCTGGTCGGTCTTCACTTGGTCAATTGTAGCGAGGAATCAACGCAAAAAGAGAGGAAGAAGAGACCACGGAAAGACGGCAGCAGGAAGAATGCTAAGACACATACTCTGCTAATGATGTCATCGTGGTTGGCCAAATGAGCTTTGCAGGTCTTGCAGCCGTAAACTTTGCTGCTGTTGAGATACGTGTTGTAAGCCAACCCCATGGTCCGACGAAGTTTGCTCGGCTCCGTGGGGACACGAAGTCTTTGGGAGCGAATTGATGATGTGGCAGGGTGTTAGTCAAATGCGCTCACGGCAATGTGGTTGAACGTCGTCGTCTTGTTGTCTTCCTGGCCCCTCGGGACTAACGTCATCGATTGGTTGATAAAGGTGACGTACGCTCGAAATAAGAAGTTGAGATTGTGGAATCCGTCACTCTGGAAGACTTCACGGACAGCTCAGAGGGCCTTGTGGGTCGGAAAGATTGAGGTGTGAAGGGGAGAGTAGGCGAAATCGTAGGATGTCGTTTATTGCATATGCTTCTGTTTGTCACCTGGGTATGAAGGACCACGACACCCCTGACGTCAGGCGCTTACTATATGAGAAGTAATATACTAAAGTAGAAGAGTTTATACTACTTAGACCTTAGATAGTTAGTAAAGTCTCTTGGAACCCTATTTTACTATTAACTACATAAAATAGTATTCTATATGATTTATATTACTATAGTAAGTTGTATAGAATTTATGATTTATATTACTATAGTAAGTTATATAGAATTGAAATATACTTTTCTCTTAATTATATAGATATTTTAACTTCATATTCACTATAGTATAAGATACTAATAGCTTACTAACTATTAATAATAGTAGTTAATATACTATTCTCTAAGGTGTAATCTGAAGTTTTTTATTCTATAAATTAGTAGAATTACTTTCTAATTTATCTAAAACTAAACTTCCTAAACTTAGTCTAATTAGTATACCTACTTTATATAAACTATAAAGTAATAATATCTTATATTTTCTTCTTTATTAACCTTATTGTTTTATATAGTTATATTTCTACGCCTTTATATTTAAATACTATTTATTAAACAAATAAAGATATTGAGATAGTTAGTAGTTTCTCTTAGGTTAGGTAAGCTATAAACTATTAGTTTACCCGTCAGGAGTAAATAACGTATGCTGTATATGGTCTTTATAGTGTGGATATAAACTATTCTAGTATTTGTTGTTATTATTCCTACGTTATATAGCGTGTAGCGTTACGTAAGGCTCTAGATCTACAGTATAGTAATTACTTACTAATTGCCACACTATTCAGCTATAGCTAGCACTAGGTGTCTAGTATCTTTAGCTAGTAGGCTCTAGAGGGTATACTACTATATATATAATATTATATATAGTTACTATATACCCTACAGTATAGTATAACTAACACTAGTAATTTTTTCGTTTTATTATATATCCTTATATCTATCTATTTATATGAAAAATAGTATTTTTTGTAATCTATATCTTTTTACCTAAATAACGTCCGAATATTTATTTATCTACTCCACTTAAGTTACTTATGTTTCTATTTATATAGTTATATAGTTTAAATTAATAAATCTCTTAAGGATATAGTTTAGAATATTATTTATGAAAGTGTTAGTAATATTATTATCTCTATTAATTTACTGTATCTTATAGAGCTTATAGTATTTATATAACTACCTTAATATTATAATATTAATTATTAGATATTTCTCTTTAGTAATATTAAGTTTTATAAAATATTTATAAAGTAACTATAAGTTAGTATATATAATAGTTAGAATCTGAGGAAACTTTTAATACTTAAGGATTTTATTAAGTAATATAGCTATAATATAGGTAAAGTTTATATTAGTTACTATAATATAGATTTCTTAGGTAAGTATATTCTTAGTAATTTTCTTACTTTTAGTAGATAAGTAGTATATAAAGTTACTATAGAGGTTAAACTAGCTATTACTAGTTATAGTCTCTTAGTTTAAAATTATTATAAATTTTGGTTAAGTTAAAAAGTTAGTATTATTAGTAACAAAGCTGTTAATAAAAATATAAAGATATATTTTAGAGAGGTTAAGTAATATAAAGTTAAGGTTTTAGTTAAGATACTCTATTTACTATCTAAGTTATTTATTAAGTATAGTAATATTATTACTTAAGGGTTATTATTTTTATGCTGCATATAAGAGGTTAAATAAAGCTTCTAGTTAGTATATAGAGGTAAGGTATATACTATATATATATATATATTATTTAATATATACTTTCTTAAGTATTTTAAGTATAGTATATATATTAATATAGACTAGCTTTTACTTTTAGTATTTTTTAATATAAGTAGAGGTAATTACTATAGAGTGAAAAGATATCTTTATTAAATATAAGGAATATAGTTTCTAAAAGTATAATCTTAGGTTTTATATTAAATAAAGTTTTTTTAAGTTTCTTATCTTTTTAGTGAAAGAATATAATATTAGAGAGGCTGAGGATATTATCAGTTTATATACTAATAAGTTTAAAGATATTATTTTAAGTATATAAGATAAGGAGATATAGGTTATATATTAAAGTCTCTATTTATAATTCCTCTTTATAGTATATAGAGTAAGTTACTTATTAGTAAGTTTCAGTTTCAGTGAGATTATAAAGTAACTTAATAATAATTATTATAGAGTTTAGAGGATACTATCTTTTAAGGTGCGAAAGTAGTTTAGCTATAATATATTTTATAAGCTTTATTTTAGCTTAAATGTAAGCTTAAGTGTAAGCTTAAGTAATATTATAAAGTTATATTATTATACTTTTATATTTAAAAAGAGTTAAAGTTATAGCTAAAATTGACTACTGGCTACTATATTAGATTATTAGTAATTATATTAAAATCTTAAATTTACTATAGTTTCTGAAGCTTTAGATTATAAATTTTAACTTCTTATATATTTTATTAGTATCCTTATTTTTAATTTTATTAATAATATAAAACTTAAAATACTTATAGTCCTTATAGAGGATAAAATTATATTAAATAATCTTTATAATATTATTATTAATAATATTTTTAATTTCCTTTTTAATTAACTTTTTAAATAGTAAGTTAGATATTATAACTATATTTTTTACGTAGAGAGTAAGTAAGAATATTAGGTTTAACTGTTTTTTAGCTGTAAGGTATACTATAAAATAAACCTTTTAGTTAAACTCTAGAGGTAGTAAATTAGCTATATACCTGCAGGCTATATAACTTAGAGGTATTAGCCTAATTTTAGATATTTAAGGTTAAGGTAGTAGATTACTAACTATTTAAGAAAGAAGGATATTATTATCTCTATAGATAGAGGTAGTATAAGGTGTTAGCTATATATTTAGAGTTTTAGGGATAGTTATAGATAAAATTAAAGTAATTATATAGGATTATAAGTTTCTGTTTACTATTAGGTTACTTAGAGATTCTTAGTTTAGCTGAGGGTTAGTATATAAAGCTATAAATACTGGTTTTTATAAAGTTATAGTTTCAGTTATATTATTATTAATTTTTTGTTTATTACTTTTGAAATATTATTTTATAGCTATTAATTAAAACTCTTGAGAGTTATAAGGTAGCTTCAGAACGTAAGTTTTACTACAGATAGTAATAAGAGGATATAGTTTTTACTAGCTTTTTTTCTCTTACTATATATATATAAGAGTCTGAAGCGGAAGAGTTATTATATAAGAAATATTAGGATTATTATATATTACTAAAGTGGTATTAATAGTATATTTAGTATACTTATAGTGAACCTCCTCTATAGTCTTATATATAGCTTAAACTTAGGTAATAATATCTAGAGAGGAAGCTGAATCTTCTATAAAGTATAGATATACTCTGAAAATAAGTAGTATAGGTATAAGGTTATTTAGGTTAGTAGTATTATTAATTACCTTATATACTGCCTGAAATATTACCTCTCAAGTAGTAGTAGGAAGTTTTATATAGTAAATTTTATATATATAGTATAGAAGTATATAGTAATATTTGATTTTACTAATATTATTATATACTTTAATATGTATAATATAAACTATTAATTCTATAGTTTTTACTTTAAATTTAAAGTTTTTAGATTGAACGATTATATCTATATTAGTAGTAATAAAATTGGGAGGATCTTAGTATATATTAATTTAATATACTTTAAGAGCCTTCTATATTATCTTTAATAATAGTTTAGATAAAAATTAAATAGTATTAAATATTATAGGAATATTAATAATATAGAGTATATTATAGTTATTATTATAGATAATATTAATAATAATTTCGAAGTTAAAGTGAATATTACTTTAAATAGTAAAATAAAATTATTTAGTTACTTTTACTTTATATCTATAGTAGTATCTAAGCTCTTCACTCTATATATAGTTCTAACTGTAAAATATATCCAGTAACAGTATTTATACTAATACTGGCTCACAACTAATTTAAATAGTAATAAAATTACCTATTATTATAGATAATTATACCTCCAGTTATAATATTTAATCCTACAGTAGAGGAAGACCTTATAGTAATAATCTATATAGCGAGAGTCTAAGTAAAGCTAGAGCTTAATATATATAGCTGAAAGTAACTACTAAAGTTATAAGATTAAGAAATTTTATAAATCTCTTAAAGATAGAATAAAATAAAAAACTAAAAACTAGATATTCTATAATTTATCACTCTTCTATATCTATATCTTTATAATAGAATCGGAATTCCCCTTAAATCTATATAGCTACTTATAACTAAGATAATATAATAATAGATTCTAAATATTCTTTTATAACTCCTATAATAGAGGATATTAATATCTCCTAAAAAACCTAAGTAATATTATAAATATTAATATTAATAAGTAGACTCTAGATATTCAGAAGAAAATCGTCCAGCTATTCTATAATCTACTATATTAAGCTAATAATTTCAGAGACTAATTATTAATCAGAAAGTATCCTAATATTAATATACTATATAAGTTACTAGATACCTTAGAATATTATAATATTATAATCACTAGGATTTTAGATACTATATAATTATATTAAAAATATCTATATTTATATTAATATTATTTATATATTAACTATATTTAATTAATATATTAAGATTATTTACTAATAAAATCAGACTAAGTTCTACTATACTTATATAGAGATTATAAATTAACTTATATCAGTAGTAGAGAACTTTCATATTAGTAGTGGAAAATTTTTATATTAGGAGTATGAAGTTTCATCTTAGGGGTAAGTAAGGTATAGTAAAGATATTAAGGTTACAGGTATAGAGATTATAATAAGTATTTAAATAGAGTAGCTATAGTTAGTAGTAATTAAATCTCTCGAGATATTTAAATTATATATAGTATAAGGATATAAGAGTGTGAGGTTAATATAGAAAGAGTTATTAGTTATTTATTATCAAAAAGGTTAATATAGAGTAAGTATACTAACTACTGTAGCTATAAGAGGTTCAGCTCTAGATTAACTTAGAGCTAGCTATAGCAGTTAGCAGGAGGGTGGGAGGGCTAAAGTTATACTTTAGGGAGTAATATATCTACTAATAGTCGTAATAGAGAGTAAGCTATCAGCCCCTCCCGTAAAATGAAATTATAAGGAAGTTATATTATATATTTAGTAGTAATAATAATATCTCTTAATGATCTTAAAAATATATTATTTAACTGGATTTTCCGCTTTAGTGAGAATATTATAGAAGTATACTATAGCTAAGTATCTAAAGTAATAGTAGAGTCTCTATATCTCTATTTTTATAAAGTATATAGAGGTAATCATTATCTCCTTATTAAGAAGTATCTATAGATACTCCTATTTTTAAATAATAAGTATAATCTTTTTACTCTAGCGGAGCTTATTATATATATTATTAAATATAATATTAAGGTAATCTATATCTATAAAGCAGAAGAGAAAGAGTATATTATAAAGAATTATATAAAATATAATAATATTTAGTAGTATAGATATATTAACTATTCTAAATATTATAATAAAGCTAGCTTCTCTAAAGTATATTATTACTAGTTTACCTTATAGAGGTATAAGAGTAAAAGAGGGGAGAACTAACTACTTTAATATAGTAAACTAGAAATACTTAGTAGTTAAGAAGCTAGTAGTATTTAAGTTAGGTAGAATATCTTAAAATATAGTATTTAAGTAGTAGTCTTTAAGTATAAAGGTATATATAGAGGAAGTAATATTATCTATAAGTTTATTATTAATAGTAATATTTTTAGTAAGAGTGTAAACTATTACTTAATCTTAGAGGATTCTGGTAATTTTACCTCTATTAAGAATAATAGACTTCTTACTATAAAATAATATGAAAAATATCTCTAGGGTAGATTCTATAAAAATATCCTCCTTAAATTTAATATTTATTTAGTATTATATAATTATATTCTTATTAGTATTAACCTCTAGTGGAGCCTTAAGGTTACTATTATTAAGATTATTAATATTTTTATAGTTTATAAGGAAGGTATAGTATATTATTATAAAATATACCTTAGAATTAGTAGTTAACTTATATCTGTTAAATATAGTATACTTCTTCTTGAGAATATACCTTATAGACTAGTAATTAGTTTTACTATATATATAGAAATTTTAATCAATATAGCTATATATAGATATTAGAAGTGAGTGATAGCTACCTAGAACGTAAGATTATATATATATAGAAATATAACTATAGTCTTAAGAGTTACTTTAAAGTAAATTATATATATAGTTAGTCTAAAATTAGTCTCCAGCTGCCTCCTAGTAGTTATTTCTATTATCTTATATATATTATACCTTTTAGATTAATAAGATATTACTTATAGTAGATTATAACTACTTATAGAAGCTCTAGAAAGTTACTATAAAGCTAAAGAGAGTTAATTAGTATTTTAATATACTATAATATATATTTATAAGCTGGAGGTAGAAAGTATTATCTATTTAGATTTAGGTAGAGAAGGTTTTTTAGATATATATAAGTTTTAAGATTAGGATCTTAAAAGCCTCCTTTTTACTTTTATTAGAGTTTTCAGTAATAATATTTTAAAAGGTAGTATTTTACTAGTTAGAGAAATAAAACTATTAATTCTTATTATTCTTAAAGTAATTCTTAACCTTTTAAACTCTTTTGTTAAATATTAGGTTAATATTTAAGTTACTTAAATAGTTAAAGTAAAACTTAAGAGTATTATCTTTAAGTATAATTAAAAAGAGCCTTACCTATATATACTGTAGGATATTAAGCTTAAAGTAGTAATCGCGAAAAATATAGATTTTTAACTTAAGGATATTATAGAGGCTTCTACTATATTTTATATTTTTATTATATAA
The DNA here is from genome assembly GCA_001693025.2 of Colletotrichum lindemuthianum. NCBI lineage: Eukaryota > Fungi > Ascomycota > Sordariomycetes > Glomerellales > Glomerellaceae > Colletotrichum > Colletotrichum lindemuthianum. The sequence goes on along the minus strand of MASP02000631.1, from coordinate 12,844 downwards.
TTTAGTAAAGTCTATAGTATACTTAATAGATATATTATTTAAAGAGGCAGTGGGGGTAATACGTGAGGGATATTTATACTGCCTGGGTAGCTACTAACTATAGTCTTAGTAGTCCTCTCGCTATTAGAGAGGCTTTAATATAGAGAAATGGGAGGCTAGCGAGACTAAGGATTAAAATAGAGGTCTCTCACTCTAAGCTATAAGTATATAAGTTAGCTAAGTTAGTAGTAGTTATCTCTCTTTAACTACTTATAGTGAGAATATTATTTATATTAAGCTTTTAACTTTAAGTTAAGTCTTACAGGAGAATAATAGGATATACTACTTAGCTTTTATAAGGTTTTCTAACTACTCTAGAAACTTTTAGAGGTTATTTCTTAATAGAGGAAAGTAGTGGTAAATATTCTTAATCTCTGGATAGATCTATAAGGTAAACTTATCTTACTAGGTAACTTAATATAAAACTATAAAAATATAGTTACTATTTAGTTTAATTTTAATATTATAGACTATTAGGTAGTTTCGAAAGTAGTAGATTATATTAGTATTACTAAGTTACTAGGTTAACTTAACCTATTTAACGAAATTACTTTGAAAAGTTTAAAAACGTTTTTACCTATAAAGCTTCAGTTAGATATAAAAAGCTAGCTAGTATCTAAAGTATATATTAATCTTACTAATATTATTTATTATAATAAAGTTATAGTTAATCTCTTAGATTTATCTAAAATACTTTAAATCTATATAGTAGTAGATTTTTATAAATATATAGATACTGGAGGATAAGGTTATTATTAGTATAGAAATATCTTAGGTAGATATTTAATCTAAAGGGGTTAATTTAGTTATTATTATAAAAGCTAGAGGGATATAAAGTAAGGAAAGATTATTAATTTAGCTAAATTTATATAGAGAGAAATAGAGGAAGAGTTTTTAAGAGGTTATATAAGTCTCTTAAGAGGTTAAAGTTAAAGATACTATAAATCTCTAATACTAAAAGATTCAACATTACTTAAGGAAAGTTATTATATTTACTAAATACGCTCTAGTTAGTAATAATAAGGATATTAATTTAAACTTCTCAGTATAGCTATAGGGAGTATCTTAACTTAACTACTATAAAGGGGAGGCTTACTAAAGTAATTATATTTACTATCTAAAAATATCTTCTTTATAGTAATCTCCTTAAGGAGTTAGTATACAGTTTAGAAGCTTCTAGCGAGATTCTAGAGTAGAGAGAGTCTGAAGTATCTAAGTAATAAATCTCACGATCTTTCGCCTTATATAGACCTCGGGCATAGGGTTTCGTGATTACTTCTTCCGGCGTAATAGGTCTTACTGATCTGTAGTATAGTAGTATGACGGTTAGGTTAACTACTGATTAGTGTTAGTTTACCCGTCAGAGGTAAATAACGCATGCCGCACGTAGTCTTCATAGTGTGGATACAAACTATTCTGGTATTTATTATTATTATTCCTACGTTATGTAGCGTGTGGCGCTATATAAGGCTTTAGATCTACAGTGTGGCAATTGCTTACTAATTACCACGCTATTCGGCTACAGCTGGCGCCGGGTGCCTAGCACCTATAGCTAGTGGGCCCTGGAGGGTATACCGCTACGTACGTAGTATTGCGTACAGTTACCGCATACTCTACGGCATAGCGTAACCGACATAAACAGTTCTTAAATACTTTAATTTAGTAGTATTTAGTATGTAATAGATTTATAAATAAAGTAAGTAAGATATATAAGTACTATTAAAAAGCTTTATAAATATCTTAAATATATATTATACGTAGCATATATACTATTATAATTACTATTAAAATAGTATAGAGTAGATATTTCTCTTCTAAAAAAGAAACTATATATTTATATTTATCAGTTTAACTAATAGAGCTATTATATACTATATAATCTTACTACATAGATATAAACTAACACTCTAGTTACTTATTATTATTATTACTATATTATATAGTATGTAGTATTATATGAAGCTTCAGACCTATAGTATGGTGATAATTTACTAATTAATATCCAGTTATACTATAGTTAATAATAAGTAGTAAGCTTTTATTACTAGTACGAAATAGAGAATATACTACTTTATATATATTGGTATATATAGTAGTATATATAGTAGTATATACTCTATAATATAGTATAACTAATATTAGTAGCTTTTCTATCTACTATATACCAGAGTGTTGGGAAATAATACATAATATATTCCTAATACATACTATATTACATATTACATATTACAAATACAAGTATATTATATATATTCTTATTCTAATAGACTTTTAATCTAATATAAATATTTATATTTGTAATATAATAGACTAAAAGATTTTGTATTCGTATTATATTACAAATATATATAATTGTATTTGTAATTCATATAATATATTACATTTTTAATAATCTGAAAATAGCTAAGTTAGGTAATCTATTTAGCAGATTTAGTATATATTACTAATACTAGTTACTATTATATGAAGATTTATATTAACAAGTATTATATAAACTTTATACTCTTAAATTACTATTTTGAAATGTATTAGGTATTATATTACATATATTACAATTATATTACATGCATTTATATTTGTAATATATTAGGACTTGAGATACTACAAATACAAATACATATACTAGATATTACATATAATATATTACAAATATATATATTCGTATTTGTATTAGATGATTTTGTATTATTGTAATACTCTACTATATACCTAGGTACCTATTAATTAGCACGAAATATAATAGTGATAGTAATTTACGCTTATATATATATATATAATAGAATATATATTTATTGACTTTTCTTCAGTAATTTATTTCTCTAATTAAATGATTATATAGTTTAAATTAATAAAACTCTTAGAAATATAACCAAGTATATATTTTTTAAATTATTAATATTATTATTATCTCTTTTAACCTACTATATCTTACGGAGTTTATAATATTTATATTAACTTATAACTAGTCTAAATAGTAGTAAAACTACCTGTAGTTATAGATAATTATACCTCTAATTTTAATACTAAATATTATAGCAGTAGAAAACATTATAGTAATAATTGATATAGTAAGAACTTTCGTAAAGTTAATATTTAAGATATAAAGCTAAAGATAACTACTAGAACTATGGAATTAGAAACTTTTATAGATTTCTTATTTAGTTACTTTTACCCTATATTTGTAGTGGTATTTAAGTTCTTCACTCTATATATAGTCTCAACTATATAATATATCTAGTAACAGCATTTATGCTAATACTAACTTATAACTAATTTTAACGGTAATAAAATTACCTATTATTATAGATAATTATATTTCCAGTTATAATATTTAATTCTATAGTGGAGGAAGACTCTATAATAACAAGCTATATAGTGAAAGCTTTAGTAAGGCTAAAGCTTAATACGTATAGCTGAAAGTATCCACTAAGGTTATATAGTTAAGAATCTTTATAAACTTCTTAAAAATAAATTAAAATAAAAAGCCTGCGAAAGCTAAATATTCTATAATTTATTACTCTTCTATATTATATTTTTATAATAAAATTATAACCCCCTTGAAATTTATATAGCTATCTGCAACTAAAGAAGTATAAGATAGATAAATGGATATTTAGCTATTATTACTATAACTAATGCTATTAGTTTATTAAATTAGACTTTACTGAAATTATTCCAAATGCTGTAATTAATAAGTAGCCTGTAGATATTTAAAAGAAAATTATATAGCTTTCTGTAAGGATATGGTTCCCCATAGTCTGTATAGAGCCAGAATAGCTAGGATTATCATGTGACTAATAGAGGCCCAGAGCTATAGGGCCTCTATAGAATAAAACCCTCTTATAGCCACTATTAGTTAGCCTATGTAAGTTGAAATCTTATAACCTATAGAGACCTACCTTTTACTACTTACCCTTCCCTTACCTATAACTTTTACACTTTTCTATAATTTGCTATATTAAGCTAACTATTTTAGAAACCAGTTATTAATTAGATAATACTCTAATATTAATATACTTTAGTAATATTAGTTACCAGATACTTTATAATATTATTTAGTTACTTTTGCTTTGTATCGGTGGTGGTATCTAAGCTCTTTACCATATATGTGATTCTAACTGTATAATATACCCGGTCATAGTATTTGTGCTGATGCTGGCTTATAACTTTATGATATTATAATAATATAATTATAGAGTTTTTGAAGGATTATCCAGCTGTATTAGAAGTATTTGCATCTATATAAATATTATTTATATATTAGCTGCATTTAATATATTAAGATTATTTGCTAATAAAAGTAGGCTCAATTCTATTACACTTATATAAAGCTTATAGATTAGCTTATATTAATAATGGAGAACTTTTATATTAATAGCGGAGAACTTTTATATTAGGGATATAAAGCTTTATCTAGGGGGTAAGAATATTAAGGTTGCAGATATTAAGATCATAATAAGTATTTCAATAAAGTAGCTTTAGTTAGCAGTAATTAAATCTCTTGGGATATTTAAATTATATATAGCGTGAGAGTGTAAGAATATAAAGTTAATATAGAAGAACGTCTTAGTTATTTATTATCTATAAAAAATTAATGTGGGATAAATATATTAGCTACTATAGCTGCAAGAAGTTTAGCTTCAGATTAACTTAAGGCTGGCTATAGTAGTTAGCGGGAGTGGGAAAGCTAAAGTCAAACTTCAGAAGGTAATATATCCACTAATAGTTACAATAGAAAGTAAGCTATCAGCCCCTTCTATAAATTTCGTATAAGTAGAATAGAATAGAGTATTATGAGAGACTAGCTATAAGAGGTAACCTAATAGTATCTAAATAGTGTTATAATAAACTTAAAGAGTTTTATATTTATAGTAAAAACTCTTTACTAAACTATAGGGGTGGCAGCTTTATAAAGTCTATATAGTAATATTCTATATAAGCTTTAATATTTGAATTTATATTATATCCCCACTAACTTTCCCTCTATTATTATAGTAATAGTAATTATTAATAACCTTATAGCTATATTATTACTTACCTAATTACCTAAGTAAATTCAGCTTATAAGAAAAATATATTCCTCCCAAAACCCTCTAATATTAGATAACCTAATTAATAGAAAGATATATACTACTATCCTCCAGATTACTTCCTAAGTAATTTTATACTGTAATTTCTCTTTCCTTTATAATTATAAGATATATTCTTTTCTTCTATATTATAATTATATTTTTCTTTCTTTAGCTCATCTATCTAGCCTCTCTCTAGACTTTCTATAATACTACTAATTTGCCGCTATTTTATCTTAATTTTCCTATTATTATTATTTTCTTCTATTATATTAGTTACTATTTCTATTAATATTAATTTCCCTAATAATAATTCTAATTATTACTTTCCCTCCTATAAGCCTATATTCTATATTTATAGCAGTTATATTATTAAAACTAATTCTAATAATAAAGAGAATTAATTCCCCCAAGTAGTTATATCTATCTACCCTAAGTGTTACTTTAAATATAATAAAAGTAACCTTACTAAAAGTTATATTTTAAATTAAAGATACTTTTACTATAAATATTTGGCAATATAATGTAAATATAAGTAGAGCTTATATTCTTTTACTACCAGCCTTAAATTATATACTGCCGGTTGCTAAGTTAATTATCTAATTACTTATAGTAATTATATTATTATTTCTATTATTTCTACCAGTTAAAAAAAGAATAACTCCAAAAGCTATTATACTACTATCTGTTTACCTAATCTTTCTACTGTAGTTTAATATTATAATAAATACTTCTATTATACCTAATAGGTATTCCTCACCTATAGTACTACTATATTTATTACTTCTTCTTTCTATACTAAAGGTAACTTCTTACGTACTACTATCTTCACTTCTAAGTAGGTAATTACTAACCTTAACAGTATTATATAGATAATAGTAAGTTCTTTTTACTCTCTTTCCTTTAAATTACCTTACCAATTGTCTTTCAATAGAATACTGTTATATATTCCAATAGTTATATTATTTCCTATAACTATTATATTTATATTCTTAATCTTACTAAAACTAGTTTATCTATCTGCCACCCCTATATCCTTACTATTTCCTACCCCTACTAATAATATCTTAGCTAATAGTTAGCTATATTTATTTCTATTGAGAATAATAATAAGAAGAATAATAAAAATAAGGATAAGTTTATAAATATACAGAAGAAGGAAAAGAAAAATAATAATCTTTTTATTAAGAAGTAGTTTTATAATTCTATATTTATATAGTTTGGAGGCTATTATATATTCTATTTACAACCTATATAAAATTCTATTATTAGTTAATTAATATTAATTTATTTTTCTTATAAATATCTCCATACTGTAGTTTAAAATATAATACTATCTTATTATTAATAAAATCTTTTAAAGGCTTTTGGGTTAGTATATTATAGCCTCTCTATTTAACTAATATATTTTAATTTTATCTGTACCCTAGAGTATGTTTTACCGTAAGAATTATCTTAACTATATACTCCTTCTGAATCTTACTATCCTTCCTTACTGAAATAAAAATAGAATTAAAATAAGTATCTATATAATATTATAAACGTTAGAAGATAGTTTCAGCTTTTATAATAACATCTATATAGAATATTAGGTAAATACTGCGGGGAATTTTTAATATAATATTAAGTAGGCTTAATATATTAATAATATTATATTTATAAGCTACCTTATTAAGTTTCTTATTTAGCTAGTTTATCTTAATATATTATAAGGGAAGTTAAATTTTATTATTAACTTAGAATCTTTCTGCTATTTATTATATTATACTAGCCTCTATTTTATTATACTATTAGATATAAGCTATTATAGCTTAAGCTAAAGTTATATCCTCCTTAAGGTAAGTAAGAAATACTAAGGTTTATCCTAGGTTTAAAGTTATAGAGAATTTCTTCACTATAGTATATAGAATAAATATTAACTTAAAGTTATTTAGAAATCTATCAAAACTTACTTTAGTTACAGAGAAGCTTCTATTATTAAGTACCAGCTGATGTATAGTAATATATAATAGCTAGTTTATTTACAAAAAGGTAATATATATTTATAGAAATATTTCAATTTTAAATATTATTTACTTTATTTTACTATTTATCTGGAGGTGAAATAATATTAAAAGACGCTATTTAACTTCTGTAGATTAATATAATATTAACTAAAAGGTATCTATTAAGTTAGATTCTTAGTTAGCAATAATTAAGATAAGGAAATTATAGAATTACTACTATATATTTTGGAAATAATTCATATAAGCTTCTGTGAATATAGATATTATAGCTTCTAACTAAATATATTTAGAAAGCTAATTAGTAGTAATTATTAGAAATCTGGAACTACGTTTTATAATAGAAGGTGACTTTATTATAAAGTTAATTAAAATATAAAATTAGAATCTATTGGGAATTAAAAGAGGCTGCAAAGGTTTCTAATAGTATTTTTAATTTTTATAAGAATACTGGTAGATATTATATACCTTAATAAACTACTTAATATTTCTCAATATTTTATTTTAATATTAGGTTTATAAATATATTATAGATATTAAGTTAATATTAAGGTAATTTAGAATAGGAAAGCTAAGATTATTGAAAGAATTATTATAGTTAGTAACTTATATTTAGAAATCTAAATTCTATCTTAATATTGTTAGAGTTATAGCTATTTTGCTATTACTCTTTTTATTCCAATACTCTGTATTAGGTAAATAAGGGTTGAGTATTCTACTTTACTCTCATAACCCTATATTTTCTATTTATTCTAGTAAATCAATTATTAGAGTTTAGGCTATATAGTCTATACAAATTATACTCTAAATTAGTTGAACCTTAATATCAGAAAATTTGATAAACGGATCATATAGTGGCCTATGCGCACACAGCTTCCGTTTATCCGTTATACGTGAGGTTAACCTTTCTGAAAATAAACTCTATTTTAATAGATATATCTAGAAGTTCCTACTTACTTTTAATAGAATTAGAACTTCCTATCTTTATCACTATTTCTACTCATATTAGTACTATTTTCAGATATTATTCTGAATTTCCTATTCTTTAGTAATTTATTGAGTGTTAAATTCCCTTAACCTACTTACTAGTCTTCTATACTAGTTTAACAGGTTATAAGTCTAGCTTATATACTCTTACTACTCTCTTATCTACCAATCTTTATCTCTTATTAATATTAATATCTATATCTCTATTAATATTTATTCAGATTATACTAAAGATTATATAAACTAACCTTAAGTTACTTTTTACCTATTTGTCTCTAAAAAATCTCTCTTAACTAAATTTATAAAGTTCTATAATCTATTTCTTTTTCTCCTATAGCTAATAACTAACTGAATTTTTATATTAATTAATTAGTTTGATATTAGATAAATCTATAAGAAGATTATACTAGTTAGAATAGTAGGTTTACTACTAAGCTAGAGAAAGAGATAGTTAAGTAGTAGAAGCTAAGATCTTTTATATTTAGATCTACTAAGATTTTCTATAAACTAGTTTTCAGGTCCACTAAGATTCTTTATAAACTAACTCTCAGATCTACTAAAACCTTCTATAAACTAACTCTCTAGATTCTCTAAAACTTTCTATAAACTAGAATACTATAAGTCTACTAAAATCTTTATAAATTAGAATATCTATTAGTCTACTAAAACTATTATAAATTAGGTTATATAGTTACTAACTACTAATAAAATTAGTCTTTTATAAGACTTAAACTCTAGACTTTTATTAGGTATAGTTTTTATATTAAGTCTTTAGATTAACCGTTAGGCTATTTATCTATTAACCTTACTGATTAATAATATCTTACTGGAGTTAGTCTATAAGTATCTTAATTCTATATTAGAATCTAGATTAATTCTTTTTAAAAATCTATTTTATATATTTAAGTTATTTTTAAATATTATAGGAGACTCTAAATTCTACTTTTTCCCTAAGTTAAAAGGAACTTAGAATTATAGTGTTTAGTCTATCTGAATAAAGGTTTTACTTACCAGTAAAGATATTTTCGTAAATTTAACTAAACTTACTACTAAGAGTAATCCTAATAAATACTATAAGGCTCTCAGTTATATATAGTTAAACTGTAAGAATAACCTTCTAAAAGTTATGAAGAATAATACTCATATGTATAATATATTTAATTATTTAAAAAAACTTTATAAGCTTACTCATATTTCTAATAAGTTTCTTATTTAGAAAGAACTTTTTAATATTTCTCTTAGTAATTTTGAGATTATTGAAGAGTATCTTAATAAGATAAAAGAACTTATTGATAACCTATTCTATAATAAAGTTATATTACTAGATTAAGTAGTTATTATCTATATTCTAAATAGTCTAGATAAGAGTAATAAGGGTTTTATTATTATTCTTACTAAACGTTTTAGATTTAATAAAGATTCTTATAAGTTAGATTCTTTATTCTCTAATTTATTAGATAAATTTAGAAGAAAAATATATGCTTTTTTAGTTAATTTTATGATTAAGAAGGGTTTAACGAATAAGGTTACTAAGTAGTTTTTTAATAAAGTTAAAAAACCTTAGAAGAAATAGGAGAGTATCTTCTATAATTACTATAAAAAAGCTAACTATACTGAGAAGAATTATTTTAATTTTTATCCTGAAAAAGCCTCTAGCTGGATAAAAACTATAAGAAATAAGGATTTTTCTTCTTCTGCTTCTATTAATAAGAAAAAGAAAAAGGAGAAAAAGGATAAGAATAATAATAACTCTAAAAAGGTGAATATTCTTTTAATAGATAATCCTGTTAAAGATTTTATATAACTTGATTTAACTATTATTAAAGAAAATAAGGAAGAGAGTGAAGAGGATATTAAGTTTAAAAATGTAACTCTTACCTAACCTCTTTTAAAGTCTTATACTAATAAGACTTTAGATTCTTTAATTTCTGAAATTTAAAAAACTGGAAGTTTTAATATTAAAAATAAGATTAATACTATTTCTTTCTTTATTAATACTGATACTACTATTTATGTAGTCAATAATCACTCTCAGTTAGTTAATAAAATAAAAGTTGTTAAACTTATTAAGTGGGGTAATGTAAAAGAAATTATTTTGATTTTGAAAGATGATTTAAAAATTATCTTCAATAATATTAAATATTCTTTGAAAAATATCTATTATATACTATAGTTAAGTATTAATTTATTAAGTTAATCTAGACTTAATATTATAGGAATCTTATCTATCTTTTTTAATAAACCTATGTTATTTGATATAAAGAGAAATAAGTTATTACTTATAGGAACTAAGGTTTATAACTTTTATAAGTTTTAACTTCCTATTAGTAGAGATTTAATTCTTAATACTATTATTAATAATAATATTAATAACTCAAAACTCTAGTATAATTAAATAGGTTATATTAGTAATATTCTTAGGTTACTTACTAATAGTATAAATAATATAAGTTATAAGTGTAGTAAAAGTGATAAACTACCTACCTGTGAAGCCTACCTTAAAAGTAAATTTATAAATAAAGTAAATAGAGATTCTAATAACTTTAAGAAGTTTAAATATCTTAATTATATTAGTTCAGATTTATATAAACCTATTACTCCAGAAACTTATAATCACTATAAATACTTTATCTTATTTATTAATAAGTATAGTAGATTTATCTGGGGAAAGTTATTAAGAACTAAAAGTTCTGAAAAAGTAACTTTAGCTTTTAAAGAGTTTATTAATATAATAAATAATAATAATAATAATAAGAGAATTAAAGAAGTTAATATTAATAGTGGCTCTAAATTCTTAAATAATAGAATAAAAGTTATCTATCTAAATAATAGTATTATCTCTAATTAATATAAGATCACTCTATATTTATAAACCTAATAGTTTAATTAAGAAAGCTATTAGAACTATTATTAATAAGGTTAGAATCCTTCTCTATAACTCTAGTTTACCTTTATATTTTTAGGGTTTAGCTATTACTACTTCTATCTATATTTACAATAAAATACTATATTCTTCTATAGAATTCAAAACTCTATATAAGTTAAAGAATAAGAAGAAACTTTTTATTTTAAATATAAGGGTTTGGGGTAGTCTCTATTATTATAAAATTAAGAGTAAGTATTCTAAAAAGCTAGACTCTAAAGCTAAAAAGAATACTATAGTTACTTTTAGTTATGATATCTATTTAGTTTAGAATTTGAAATCTTAAAAAACTATTTAGTCTAGAGATATAAATATTCTTGAAAATTAGTTTAATTCTTAACAGAAAGAAAATTTATCTATTTTTAGTAATACTGTTGTTACTAGGTTTAGTTAATCTTAATAAACTAAATCTAACTAACTTAGATCTAATAATTCTTCTAAGAATCTAGTTATTACTATTAAGTTTAGTAGTTTTAATAATAATAATATTACTAAAGATACTAATTCTTTACTTCCTCCTAATAAAGTAGAAAATAGTAATATAAACTTAGATCCTTCTCCTAATAAGAATTTAGATAGTTTATCTATAACTTATCCTAGTAAGGTTATAGATATTAAGAACTTTAAAAAGTCCACTATATCTATAGAAATTCCTTCTTTAAGTCTAGAAGTTAAACAAAACTATAAATAGTATTTATATAAGGAGAGTATACTCCTTACAGTTAAAAACTTTCTATCTTTACTTCTTTATACTAACTATAATTAATATAACTATAATAATAGTTTATTTATTAATAAATATAGTAATTTTTATACTACCTCCTATATTTTATCTATTAATACTCTAGATAAGCTAACTATTTCTTTAAATACTATAAATTCTCAAAATAGTAAGAACTGGATTTAAGCTATAAATAAGGAAGTTAGATCTATGAAGTCTATAGAAGTATAGACTATTATACTACTACCTAATTTATCTTTTATTAAAAAGAATAATATTAATATACTAGGGGGTAGATAGGTTTACAGAATAAAACCTAATAATCAGGATCTTAGTAATTCTATATTTAAGGCTAGATAGATTACTTAGGGTTTTAATTAGTATTTCAGTATTAATTATTTAGAAACCTTGAGTATTACCTATAAGCCTGAAAGTTACAGATATTTACTTATTATATCTATTTATTATAACTAGATTTTAATTTAGTATAATATTACTACTGTATTTATTTATATAAAAGTAGATAAAAAAATATATATTAAGTTACCTACTAGCTCTATTCATAATCAAGGTTCTAAAAGTTTAGTTTTTAATATTAACTATAAGAATCAGCTTTTTATATATTTACTTAATAAGGTTTTATATAGGTTGAAATAGAGCTCTAGAATATAATATTTATATCTTAAATCAGTTTTATTTAAAATTAGTTTTAAAGTATCTCCTTATAATAAAGGAGTTTTTATATTTAATATTACTCTTAATAAAAGTAAATATTTAGCTATCCTAGTATATTATATTAATAATATACTATTAGGAGCTAATAATTCTATTATTTCAGAGTATATATATAGTAATCTCAAACAGAATATAAAAATTTAAGATCTAGGAGAACTTAATACTTTCTTAGGTAATAACTTAGTTATTAATAGAAAAAATAAGATTATAGAAATAAATCAGTTTAAATATACTAATATAATTCTTACTAGATTTAATAAGAAAGATCTCTATAGTTTTAATATACCTATAGATAATAAATCTAAGTTTTTTAAGAATAAGGATAATACTTCTAAGGAAGAGATATTAGAATATTAAAAAGAAGTAG
>MASP02000630.1:0-97799 GCA_001693025.2 Colletotrichum lindemuthianum | reverse complement strand
TATATTTATTTATCTTGATTTTTATAAATAAATAAGAGAATTAAATTTAGTTATTTACTTTTTTTATAGTACTTCTAAATAATTTTTTAGGGTACTTATAACTACTTATTACTTAAAATTATATTATTTTAGGTACCTATAGCTACCTATAGGTAATGCTATAGGTACCTAAAATCTTATGGACTATTTGGGCCAGACCTATGGGTAAAGTAATTACCCAACCCATTTTTTAGGTAACCTACGGGTACCTATGGGTTGGGTAATTGCAAGCCTAGAACGACCGGGTTAGTGTCAGTATGTCGGCACCCTGCGGGCCCATAATGTACATGGCTGTAATGCTAAGGTTAAACACCGGGATCCACGTCGTGTCGTCGAACCAGTCAAAGGCGATGGGCTTGATGTTGTCGGCGTTCGGCTCTGTGGTGGAGGCACCGGCCCGGGACGACTGGTAGGCCGGGATATCGGTGCCGGCGAAGAGCTTGGTGAGATGGCGGCCCACCTTGCCGGTTCCGCCGATGATGAGGACTTTATCAGGTGACATGATGATCGAACAATGACTTGTGATTGTTGGGATATGCCAGATCGAATATGACGACGCTTTTAATACTTTTTCTGGAGGAAGTGGGATGATTGGAGCGGAGGACTTATCGGATCTAAGAGCAAAAGTCCGCAAGCGACCCACGATGGAACCTCCGCTCTTTCGGTCAGCAACAGGTTGCAAATCAAAATGAAAGAAGGCGGATAAACGCCCCGACGTGAACTTCGTCATATAAACCCCCTCATTGGGATAGTCAAGCCAGCTTACCAGGGAGGGACCCCCAACGGTCAGCTTACTTGTGGTCTCACTATCGGTAAGAGCGGGTATTTCTCACAGGCGTTGTATTACTCATGTATTTGATGATGTAAGTTGTAACTTGCAGACGCCTAGAATCTACAGCTGAAATGGAGGAGCATCGTGACATACACGCCAAATTCGAGGCGAAACTTCGTGATACCAAGAGAACTTGTAACATCCCCATAGGTATACAAAAACGGAGTAGGGTGACACATCGTACTTCCGATCCAACCTAAGTAAAGATCATGGCATCTCCCAGCGACGTCGCTATACCCTGGCTGACGTTATATCTGTCACGTGACCACGTGTGGCATGGCCCCACATTAGGTCACCTATGTATATGGGAGGCCTGTCTGAGCTATAGTGTGTAGCCTAGATCTCTCCAGTTACACCACACTTAATAATTTATAGAGACTATCTGATTAATAGGTAGTTCTCTTTTCTTTTATGATAATTAGTATATAGCTGCTCCTTATATAGTAGTATAACTTTATTTTATTTGATTTTATTAATTACGAGTCTCAGAATTATTAGTATATTTACTAGATTCTAACTCTAACCTTAATAATATTATATAAAATAATTAAAATATTAATTTTACTTCACGCTAGTAAGTTTACTATACTAATCTGCCTATTAGATAAGATCCGCCAGATTTTAGGCACTAAGTGTTATTATCGCTCTAATACTCCCTATTACTTTAATATACCTTTTAATATACTTACTACTCTGCTACATAAAGAGTCTAACCTTATAAATATTATTAATTAAATCCTATTAGTTAATTGATTATTTTAATATTTTATAAAAAGAATATTTACTTGAGAGATCTAATTATAAGATACTTCCTCCTGAAGGAACCTATTAGAGCTAAATTATTACTTTCTTGAGAAATATTACTATCTATATCTTTAATACTACTATAAGTAATATCCTTTTTAACCTCTATAAATATTAACTTTAATATTTTTATATTAATTATAGAATTTCTAATATTATAATAAATAACTTCTACTTTTATAATCTCTATAAATACTAACTTTAATATTTCTATATTAGTTATAGAATTATCTAGATTCAGTAATTAGATATTATTATAAGTATATAATTCCCTAATTCTAATACTTCAGGCTTTCTAAATAGTAATTAAATTAAAATGGGCGAAAGTAAACTAACTAATATTATAGGAAGTTAATTTACTAGTAATTATATTTAAAAAGAGTTTCCCACAGTAGGAATAAAATTAACTATTATCTACCTTACTACTAAGAAAGGAATTAACTATAAAGGTAATTATATAAGAGATTATTATAAACTAACCTAACTTAGAAGAGCTTCCAGTTCTTACTCTATCTGAGAATATCTCTTCTTTCTTACTATTACTTTTCTTCTCTCCTCTTAATAATATATTAACTTCTATCCTCTATCTATTAATTATTAATTAAATATTATTTAAAGAATATTCAGATAATTTATTATCCTCCTTATTTACTTCTCTATCTCTAGAGATATCTAAGAAATTTCGTAAGATTAAACTAACTTATAAACTTTCTCCTTTCCTAATATAAATCTATTCTACTAGAGAATCCTTATTATATTTATTATATATTTAATTAGTATTTCCTATTAAGAAATCTATCTTTCCTATAATAATTAAAAATTCCCAGAAACCTTAATAGAAATTATATAATATAAATAATATATTTTAAGGAAGTAGTCTATTAGAAATATATAATAGCTTTTATATTCTACTTAAACTTATCTAATTTTATAGTAGTCTTTTAATAATATCTACTTAGAATTTAGTTTATATAGAATTTATTACTTATTAATAATTTCTCTAAAATATTATTATATTATATATTCTATATAACTTATAGAGTAATAGTTAGTATCTTAATTTATATACTTAACCTAACTTAAGAGTAGTTAATTTTACCCTCTCTATTATAAGAAGCTTTAAAGAAAAATAATAGGAAAACTTTTTTAACCTAGTAGCTTATAACTATTAATAAGGATACTCTACTATCTTAACTAACTATCCTAAATAATTTTAAGTCTATATAAATTATATTATTAAGAGTCTAACTATAAGAAACTATAATATTCTATTCTATATAGTAATATAATACTTTAAGTTAGTATTAGATATATCTCCCTAGTATTAGAAGGATAAGGAAAAGAATTGTTAGAAATATAGTTAGAGCTAGACTCTAGAGATAAACTAGCTAGAAGCTACCTAGATTTAACAGAACTTACTTCTAATTTAATTTCCCACTATTATTAGCTAAATTCCTACTAGATAGCCTTAAGGTTACTTATAACAGTAGATCCCTTTCTACTCTCTATTTTACTCTTAACTTTTCTATCTATTTATATAGACTACCTAGTAGAATAACTAGTTAATATAAACTAATTAGGAAGATAGAGACTATCTCTATATATCTGAAGTAAGATAAGAGTTTAAATTCAGCTATAAATGCTCTCACTATAGGGATATTACTCCTGAAAGAAATAATATATATACTAGATCTGAATAGTGATAGAATAGATATTTTAAAAAGCTGAAGCTAGAACTTTTTACTTATAATAATATTATATAGACTATCTTATCCTTTATCAGTAAGATTAAATATCTAGCTAAATAATATAGAGAAAATATAGTCACTTAAGTACTTAGTTACAACATCTTAACTAAAGATAATAATAATAGTGAATAATTTAACTCTCTCTCTACTACTTAGCGTAAGAGAATAATTACAGACCTTAACTTATAGAAGAAAGCTTTTTAAGAATACTTCTAAAAAGATTATAGTATTATACTAATAGAAGTAGATAACTTAAAATATTCCTTCACTAAAGAAAGTAATTTATCCCTATAAAACTACCTAGATAAGAAGATCTACCTTTACTATAAAGCTGGAGATATTAATAAAAATACTATATATTACTATTTCATTATAAGTTTAGATCTAACTCTCGCCATTTTAGTCACTATAATTCCCTCTAATAACACCCTCCAGAAGCTTAAATCCTAGATTGCCACTAGAGAGTATACTATTTATATCCTATAGAAGCAATCTAAGGAAAAAATATTAAAGCTATAGAAGGAGCTTAAAGTATTTCAACCTAGATAATATAGTTATTAAGATAAGAAGTATAATTATAACTTAACTAATAATAACTCCAGACAAAATAATAAGTATGATACTTATTTAAATTCCTACTGTAATTATTAATATCTATATTACTAAAATAACTATAATAATTATTAATCTAACTACTATAATTAATATAATAATTACTATCTGCAATTTGATAACTATTATAAGGATTATTACTCTCACTATAATAGATATTATCCTTACTATAATAATTATTATAATAAATATAGACCTCAATTTAATAATAATTAAGATTATTCACACTAGTTAAACGCTTAAGAGAATAAACTAACAGATAGGTTAGAGAAACCTATTAATAACCAGAAAACTTCCTAAGATACTAGATATAATAATAAAGCTCCTTATAATAAAAACAGAAGAGGTTTTTATAATAGGTATACCTAAACCCCTCATAATAGATATAACTGAGGCTACTATAATAACTATTCTAATTACTATACTTAACTGTTAGTTAAGATCTACTATATATCTATTTAATTACTTTCTGCTGATTGTTTACCTTCTTACTCCCCTAATAGCTACTATTATTATTCCTATTCTTCCTCTACTAACTCTATTTACTCTAACTTAGACTCACGTTCTTTAAACTTTACTGATAATTATTAAAAGTGGATTATAAATTATCGAAGCTATCCCACGTTCCTATTTTTACTATATTATCCACTACTAGAAAAGTAAAACCTAAATATAGAAAAAAACAGACTAGATAGATAGACTAACCTGAGAGTGAGAATATTATAATAGATACTTTAGTTAAGAATATAATATCTAACACTAATAAGTAACAGGAAGTTATAAACTTATCTTCATAATTAATTAACTTTTCTACCGAGACTATTCTCCCAAGCTTAACTTACTCTACTACTTTTTTACTAATTATAGAGAAGAATTCCCCAGAAAAAACTATATTACAGATAGAAGATAACCAGAAAACTATAACCTCTAAGTTAGTAGATAAAGAGGTTAAGGTTAATATTACTATAGATAAGATTATAGATTATCTAGATATTAAATATACCTATACTATTCCCTCTTATACTTATATTAAAAAACATAATATCTATATTATAGAAAATTAAACCTTTAAGTTTAATTCCTATTCTTACTTATATATTATTATCTATCTACCCAACAGACCCCCCTATATAGCCTACCTAGATACCTACTCTATACTATTAATCATCCAGAAAGACTTCTTAGTAAAATACTTCCTAAATATCTATATCTAACCCTGCAAACCTTTCCAATTAGGCAGCATAGAAACCAGTAGACTATTAATTACATCTATAGCAGAACTACCTATCTCTTTATAAGAACTTAACAGTTTTATCTTCTTAACTTCACACTAAGTCTATATAGTTAACTAAATCTCCTGTAACTTTATCCTGAGAGGATATTTCCTTCACTTAAACTCCCTTAACCTATAATAAGGTAAGTAAGAATAAAATAACTAACTAAAAATAGAAGATAGTTACAATATCCTAGTTATATTAATAGCTCCAAAATATATATCCTAAAGATAGACAGCCTAGCTTTACGCAGATCAAGATATTACAATTCCACCCAGATATAACATTAATATCTAAATTAAATACAAAAATCTACTAATTATAATATACAGTTACCTAATATACCTACTTACTTATTCAGACCTATACTAACTATCCTTAGATAACTTAATCTAAGTAATTATAACAAGCTAAAACTAATATCTACTTTTCTCTAATTTTAGCAATATTCCTATAATAATCTATAAAAACTAATAATTTAGCATTCTTAAGTATATAGAAATTATTAAAATAAGAGAAACCTTCCTTACTAATATATTATCTACTATAGCTTTAGCTAACCTATTAGAACTAGAAAGTCTAGAAGATAACCCTAATAACTTAAAACACCCTAATAGCTATCTATTCTATATACCCTAAGATATTAACAAGAATCCACTAAATCTGGTAATAGATATATCTGAACACTGGAGCCTAGACTTCTATTAACAGGTCTATCAGCTGCTTTATAACTACGTATACCTATTTCGCGCAGGAGTAGGTTAATTTAATAATAGTATTTAGATACCTATTCCCTTTAAACCTGACGCTAATCTCTCCAACTTAAACTAACGACTATATATACTATCCCACTAAGATTAAGAAACTATAAACACTATTATAGATCCTTTAATAGAAGAAGGAATTATAAAAAAAGTGCCGCTTAGTGAACTAAATCCTTTATCAGCTTCAGCCTTTATTATATAGAGGAATAGTAAACTATACGTTATCGTCAATTTACGAAAAGTTAATATTAAGTTAAGTATAGATATATACTTATTACTAAGATAAGATGATATTCTTATATTATTATATAGTAATATTATATTCTCTATTATAGATATTATAAAAAGATTCTTTAACTAAGAAATTAAACCTAGAGACTATTAGAAGATATTTTTTATGTTACTATATTAAAGATATAAATATTTTACTGTCAGTACTATAGGTCTAACTATATCCTTAGCCTTCTTTCAATATCGCATAGAAACTTTACTTAGATAATATTTATAATAATTTATTCTTATCTATATTAATAATATTATTATTTACTTTTAAATACTAAATAACTACCTCTAATATTTACAACTTTACCTCACACTACTAGAGAAATTAGGATATATACTCTCACTATCTAAATATCATTTCGCTTAATCTAAACTAGAAGCACTTAGTTATTTTATTTTAAGATTCAGCTTAAATACTATATCTGAAAAGATTAAAGCTATTATAGTTCTTAATATACCTAAGAACCTCTAGGATCTAGAGAGTGGACTTGAATTAATAAGCTATTATAGAGACTATATCTATAGGTATTCTATTATTACAGAACTACTACTAAAAATAAAATCTTTAGGCTTTCGAGATTCGCTACTAAAGAACCTATAATATAATAGCTTCGCTGCCTAATAGATACTGCCACTATTACTTAATATTACTACTAAAATATCTAACATTTAAAGAGTATAGTAAACTAGAGAAAATACCTAACACTCTAACATATAGGATAAAGTTAAGATAGTATAGAAAAGACTAAAATATAAGCTTATAGTAGCTACAGAACTTATATTCCCAGACTATACTAAGCTTTTTATCCTTCATATCAACATAAGTCACAAAAGTATCAGTGTAGCTCTATATTAAAAGCAACCTAATAATAAGATATATCTAATTCTTTTCCTCTTAAGAACTCTATCTTCTACAGAAACTAATTACAGCGCAACAGAATTAGAGATACTTAGTCTATACTAATTATTAATAAAGCTGGAGTATTACTTAGATAATAGTAAGGTATATATTCTGACAGATCATATAGTAATTTAAGATAGCTTTTAAGTAGTTAGAAGAGGTAAACTGAAAGGTTAATACAGACTAGTTAACTGGAGGTTATACCTAGTAAAATAGGTAGATTATATTACTATTTAATATCACTCTAGCTAGAAATATATTAATATTAATACCTTCTTATATTTACTAATTACTAAGCCTCTCCTATATATAGAGTTAACTAATAATAAGGAAGATAAGTAACTATAAATATCTAATATAGTCAGCCTTCAGTAGATAACTAAACTATTAATATTAGATATAGTTAAAAGGATTTTCATAGTAACTAGATAGTAAGCCTAGTGATAACTTACTAGAAAGCTAGCTAAATAACTTACTGAAAATACCGCTAAATAACCCTCTAATATGACTACTGAATAACACTCTAAAAAGAATACGAAGCAACCCCCTAAAGAGACTACTGAATAAGGCTTTAAACCTACTGAAGATTAATATATAACTGATCCTCTAGCGCCTTTAGTTACTATAAACCTATTTATATCTAATAGCTTACAAAAAGATATCTAGGAAGCTCTACTAAATAACCTAACCTTTTAACGTATTTATAAGAATATAATAACTAAATATTAATCTTAACTATAAAACTTTATCTTAGCCTCTAATAAGCTACTCTATCTGAGAGAGGATAGTAATTTACGTCTATATATACTACAAAAAGTTATTCCTAATATCTGTCGCGCGGCTCACAATAACTAAATATATACTAACCTCAGTAGAGTATATAAGTTCCTCAGACAGGTCTGTTTCTTTTAAAGTATATATTAAGAATTAATAATCTATATTACTATATATTCAGAATATTATAAAGTTAAACCTAATTACACTCAAACTTACAGTAATATATAACTAATTAAAATTCCCTAGGTTTTATTAACCACCCTCTATCTCAATTTTATAGTTAGCTTACTAATATCAAAAGAATAGTATAATACTATACTACTTATTACTAATAAGACTTTAAAGTTTATCCGCACTATTCTAAGATATACTATATAGATAGTAGATAACTGAGCGACTATATATATCTAACAGATTTACCCTAACTGGAGCCTACTAGACATTTTCATATTAAATATCAACCTGAAGCTTATCTCTATATTATAGATATCTCTCTATTATACAGTATCTATAGAACTTAAAGTCTCTACTATATACTACTATTAAGTAAATAGTTAAGCTAAATAATCTATCTAAATATTAGTTTATTTATTCTATATACTTATTAGCGCTTAACTAAACTATAGTTACTAGGAAGATATCTTACTTTATATATTTATATACCTAAATACCTCCACTTTAGTAACTATATACTATATTCTATATAAAAGCCTATTCAGCTAGAAACTAAAATCCTTCTTCTCACTAATATATTAAAGCTTTCTTAACTTCAGAAAACGTTAAAATTAGGTTAGACAGGAAATATAGGAAGCCTACTAAATATCCCTCGCAAGGATAGTAAGTTACTATAATACCTACTACTACACCCCTCCCAAGCTTAATAAGGGAGATTTTATATATATCAAACTAATAAAGAAAGGTAACTTAGAATACCACCTTAATAACTAAACTAAATTCTCCTATACTTAAGAAGGTCCCTTCAAGATTAAGAAAATTATCAGCCTCCTTAAATACTATATTAAGCTTCTGCTATAATTTAGATAGTATCTGGAAATATCCATTAAATATCTTAATTCTATCTAAACTAACCCCTACGACAGAATATCTAACCCTCTGGGACTGATTTAATAAGATACAGATAAGAAATTTATTATTGAATATATTATTACATATAATAAATAATATAGTATCTTACGATACTTAGTTAAATAGCTAAACTACCTAGAACCAACATAGCAGGAAGTAATATCCTTTAAATAAGATATACTTTAGCTAGTATACTATTACTATATATTAAAACTATAACACTAGTAGTAAAAGTAAAGATATAAATAATAGCTCCCCAGGAGATAAGATATTATATATCTATATTAAGGAACTTTTAGTATTTCTTATATATAATATATATTAATACTACTATTAAATATTAGCTACAAATATCTAAAAGTAACTTTATCTATATCTCCCTTTAAACTTATCTAACTAATTATATAATTTATACTAATAGAGACCTATAAAATTTAATATACCTTCCTTAAGATAATATTTCATATCTTCTATTTCTTTTTATTTACCTCCTCCTTATTAAACTCTTCCCTTCTTTTTTTATACTCTCTCATAATCTTTAATAGTATCACTGGAACTTTTTCCCTTTTATCTAGCATATTATTAATCCTTATTTATTCTACTAACTCTACTTATTTCTATACCTACCTCTCAGACTTTATAATAGACTATACATCTAGAGACAGTCTAATTAACCTGGAAATAGCTACAGCTTAATATAAAAATATTATCAAAACTAATAATATTAATACACATCCTATCTCCCACGCTTAGAGTATATCTTACCCACCTTCCCCCACTGAGAATATATTATATTCCGAATCCTGGAATAACAAATCTTTATTCCCTATTCCTTTTATTATAGATACTACTCCCAATCTCTAAAGTATCTATATAACCACGTAAGATAATAATTAGAGTGGTATTATAACATCCACTACTTATAATAGTTAGGATAACATTATAATATCCACTATTTATAATAGATAGGATAATACTGAAGGCACTAAAGAGAATAATTTTAATAGAGAAAAAAATAATAATAGAATATAGAATTAAGCTTCTAATAAAAAGGAAATTATAAACTATTTTAACGCTAGGTTCTAACTTTAAGAGAGTGAGATATTCAGATCTCTCACTAAATAGAGAGTTAATTTCTATAATTTAGAGGATATTATTATACTTTCCTTACCACTCTAAGATAAACCTGAGGACTTTAAGCTTAGTAAGTAGAATAAAATATCCTAGAAGCTAATTAAGTTAATAGACACTATAAATATTAACTATACTAGTATTATTAATAAAATAATAGGATTCCTTATTACTATTAAGATAAAGACTAATATAGAATCTGTAACTATTAGATATATTATAGGCTCTCTTATAGTTATTAAAAGATATAGAATTAAAGTTATCACTAGTAGAATAGAATATAATAATAATAAAGTTTTTACTGATATTATTATTATTAGATTTCAGACCTTTCCCAGCTCTATATATATTACCTACTCTTACTACTATAAGAAGAAAAACTATATCTTTATGAGAATAATAATTTCCTATATATATTTTATAAGTTACCTTAAACTAATTAAGATCCCTAAGAATAATTTAGATAAGATAATATATCTTAGTTATACTCTAGGTAAATTCCTATGTATCCTAATAATATATCTGATAATTAAGAGCGTGAATCTTTAGAAGTAGTATCGTAGAGTTGCTAACCTCCCAGAAGATAAAGATCTTACTATTTATCTTGAGGAATAGGAAAAGGTGATTACTTCTATTAATATATTAATACTGATAATATTTTAAAACTAGATAGCTACTACTGAATAGTTTGCTAAACTAGAGAAAGACTATAATATTTCTCTTAATATATTAAAGGAAGCTATCTACAGTATTAACTAATAGTTTAGAGATCCTAATAATTCTAAATAATTAGGCTAGACCACTTTAAATATTAGTAACTCCAGACTCTCTCACTCTAAGCTTTCCCTCTCTATTTTTAATAACCTAAAATCCTATATAGTTACCTATTCAATAAGATTATATAAAGAGTTTAAGTTTAAGTTTACTTTATTATATAAGTTTAGCTAAAAGAATTTTAAGATAATACTTCTTATAGATAGAATATTAATATAGTAAAGTGATAAGGTAATATATAGTTATAAACTAGATAGTATTATTTAGGTATATATTATTATTATTAAGTATATTAAGAATAATAAATATGCTCTTCTCCCTTAAGTTAGAAACTACTTCTATATCTAATTCCCTAGTATAGATAACATAACTACTAGAGACTACCTTATTAATAAATATAATCTTAATACTATTATTAGATATACAGCTAAATACCTTATTAAGAAAGTTAAGATTATAATTAATAACTATAATAATATTATAAAAGGTATTTAATCTTTATAAGAGGAATATAATATTATAATAATCTCAGCTATAGTTAATATTATAATAACTATCCCTAATGCATAGTAATAGAAGCTTCCAGCTAACTTAGACGATAATAAGAATAAGATTATTATTATAAACTCCCTCCTCTACTTCTTTTGTAATATTTATAAAAATAAAGAAAAATAGGAAACTAGAATTATAGAAGCTATTATACCCTATAAATACTAACTACCCCCCACACTTAATATATTCTAGAATATAATATATATTATATCTATACTTAGTAGTAATATAGTATAGATTTATTTCCTTCTTTATACTCCCTTTTAACCTTTCTAGCCTAAATATCTCGTTACCCCTCCTATAGCTTTCTTATTATCTACACTCAGAATAGATATTAGTGATATCTAAGTTATTATCTCGCAAGCTAATACTTTCTTACGTTTTATTACTATCTATACTAAGCCTGATCCTATAACTACTAAATATAAGATAGTAGTAATCTCTAAGATAGCCTAATTACTAAATATGTTTTTTAATTCTAAGGTTTGGAATTATATCTTTAAGTTTAGAAATACTGAATCTATAAATATATATAAAGTATTCCCTATTCTGAAGGAACTTAAAGTTCTACTATACTAAAAATAACTTTAGAATAGCCTATTAGAAGTCCCTACCAGACTTATACTATACTATAGTAGCTTTAGCTTAAGTAAATTAACCTTCAGAATAAAGATAATAACTTAAGTTACTATAGATAGTATCTATAAGGGAGTTTAGATAGCCTATAGTAATAAACTCTATTAGGATACTATAGAGAAACTAATTTATTATAAAGTAAGGAATAATATTATTATTACTTAAGTCCACTCTATAAGAATAATAATAAATATTATTATAAATTTTATAGAAGCTAAAGATACTATATCTTCTAAGATACCTTTTATAAACTATACTGAGAGAATAATTAATAAGTTAATATAAGACTATAAAAAGAAGCTTTATAATAATTACCCTCTTTAAGATCTAAATTCCCTTATCTATAAGGTCATAATATTCATAGTTATAAACAGACAGTCAGACTTCTTAACTCTTTATACTAAGATAAATCTCTCTAATAATAATGAGAAAAAGCTAAAATAATAAACTTACTAATTACTTACTAATATTCTTACCTTAATCTATATTATTGTCAGTATACTAGTTACAATCTTAGATATTACTAGTTTAACTAAACTTAAGATTAATCTTACCCCCTAATAGAATCTAGATATTATATTTATAGATAAAGCTAGCTGTATACCTAAATCCTAAGTATATACTTACTTTATTTAGTTTAAATCTATATTAGTTATAGCTACTAGTGATATTAAGTAATTTAGTCTAATAAGTAAGAGTAGTAATAAGTATAGTAATTAGAAGTTAACTTTCAGACTCTAATATAGAATATTTCTTATTAGTTATGCTATTTTTATTAATATTATAATAGCTTACCTCTTAACTAACTACTATAATTATAAAACTACTACTATATAGGCTAAAAATAATATTTACTGTAGATATATAGAATTAGTATAATATACCCCACTCTTTATTAACTTTTTCTAAAAAGATGTAGGATAGATATTATATATTAGTAATGCTAAATAAAACTTTTTTATTATTAATATTACTAAAAGAGAAGAATAATCAGTTAGAATTAGCTTTAATAATATTACTAACTATAACTATATATTCAGTCTGATCTTTAAAGTCTACTCTATCAGCTTTCTCTTAACCTTTAATATAAATAAGGTAGATACTATTATAATTATCACTCTATATTTAAGATAATATAATAATTATATCTAAGAATAAGCTTCTAAAGCTGTTAGTAACTATATATATAAGAATATTACCTTTAAGGTTCTAGATAATAGTATAAATATAGAGGCAGACTTAGTTATCTTTAATGTTATCTAAATTAAGAAGCTTAGTTTTATTCTAGACTCTTAATATATAGTTATTACTATTATATATATATATAATATAACTATTATACTATTAAACTCTAGAAATTAGTTACCTAATAATAAAAAGAGAAAAATCGCTAGTATAGATAAGTATAATATTATAGTTAGCTACTTTAATTAGTATAAGGAATAATAAATATATACCTACTTCTATATAAGTAAAATCAGTAGGAACCTACCTTATATAAAATATAGTAGACTATAATATAAGAATAATAAATATACTACTAAAAGGATATATAAAATATATAAAGGTTAATATTATACTATATTCTATATTAATAAGATTAAGATTAGACTTATATATAATACTAATAAATATAAAGAAGAAGTATAAAAGAAGGAGAATATAGATCCTACTATTACTTTATATATCTCTCCCCCTCCCTTCACTAAGATAGATATTATATACTCCCACACTAATATAGCTATTAACTATAAAGTTACTTATCACTAAGATAAGAAATATCTTAAAAACGCTATTAATAAAGTAGATAAAATTAATAACATCCTCAACAAACTTAAGAAGATAGATATAGATAATATTTTCCTTAAGGAAACTACTATCACTAAATCTGGATTTATCGCTATAGAGGAATATATAATCAGACAAAATTACAGTCAGCTATCAGAGGATACAGAGGACACTCAAAATTATAAAAATAATAAACCTAAGGTTAATAAAGAAATCTAATAATAGATTATATAGATATAGAATATAGATTTAGATAGTCTGAAAAGAGGTTTCACACCTAGTTTATATATCGCGATAGTAATAGGGACGTTACCTTCAGTTAGACTGGGGATTATTACGTAACCACGTGTGGTATAGCTCCACATTAGGTTACTTATATATATAGGAGGCCTGTCTGAGCTACAGTATATAGCCTAGATCTCTCCAGTTACACCACACTTGACGATTTATAGAGACCACCTGATTGATAGGCAGTTCTCTTTTCTTTTGTGATGACCAGCATATGGCTGCTCCTCACAATATCTGCACTCAATAACACCGCTGTTCTCCAACGTCTTGCACTCCACCAGTTCCAGCTTGAACCCGCCGTGCGGCGTCAGCGCCGTCTTCTGCACCATCCGCGCCCCTTTGCCCAGCATGACCGGCACGATGGTCGCCTCCACCGAGTCCAACATGCCCGCATCCAGCGCCGGCCCCACCAGCTGACCGCCGCCCATGAGCCAGATGTCCCGGCCCGAGCGGTTCTTCAGCTCCGCCAGGTGGGACGTGAAGTCCTCCGACGCGAGCGTCACGCCCGGATGGTCCTCGGGCTTGAGAGTGCGGCTGAAGACGATGATGTTTACTTTGGGATGTCTCCGCAGCGGATTCTGCTCGCCCATGGAGAAGAGGCATTCGTATGTTTTGCGCCCCATGACAAATGTGTCGAATTGGCGGTACAGCGTAGTCATATCGAAGTTGGCGTCCTGCACGATCCAGTCCATGGAGCCATCCGGTGGCGCGATGAAGCCATCTAGGGATGTGGCGACGTGGTAGCGTAGGCGACGAGCAGGTCCTCTCATGGTGGTGGTTGTATGAGATGGATCATGGAAGTGTTTTGAACATTCACGATTTGCACAGCGCCCAGCGGAAATCATTCTTTTAAAGGCCACATTCCATGATGCAAAATTGAAGTCTTGTCCTGTAACATTCACCTCATCTCATGCATTCAATGTTACAACCAATGCAGCGTTTCCTTCAACTTGGCCACTTGGCGTGAGAACGGACTTCCAAAAAATTCAGCTGATGTCATGCCCCTCCAGAGAACCGTCGTCTCCTTTTGTCTTTGGCGCAAACCGCGGCAGCCCGCTGCAAAGCGAGTATCGGTGACAACTGATGCGTGGAGTAGGAGGCACTTGTACCGGGAGTCCGAGGGTGGGTGAAGGGTTGGTGGTGCAGTGTCGATGACTTCCAACGTTCATCGCACTGGGGGAACAGGTTCTGACTTGGAGGTGCGAGCGAGCATTTCCAAAGGCGCCGAGAGAAAGAGCTTAGGCCGTTCCCGGACAGGAAATCGTGCGTCTCACAGGCCAGTCCCTGGGTGGCGAGTGAGACTTGGGCCGAAGGGATGACGTGTGTAAAGCCGACAATCGGGCGAGACGGCGTGAAAGGAGGGTTTCAACGTCTTACGAAGCCATCATGTCCCGGTCTGTAAGAGATGGAGGAGCGCATCTAAAGCGTGCCCAGGGCAGAATACACTCCTGGCATCTAGCCCGTAGGAGCATTAGGACCGTCGCCTGATGGATGCTTTCCAATCCGGCTAAATGGCCGCGTCAGCTCTCAAATTAACTCCAGCAGACCGACATCTTAGTTGCGGCACAGACAGGTATACACTTCACGAGTTCAGAGTGATGGGCCACACCGGTGAGCCACGAATGCTTGAGACAACTGAGGATCTGGACTTGCTCTGTACGGGAGTAACTGGCTATGGTATCAAATGATGCGAAAATTCAAGCGAGAATCGTCCTTAGCCACGGGCTCAATCGTGGAACAAGTCTTTGTGGTAATTCTCATTCTACGGTGCCTAACAATTGGCTGTGCTGGATGCCTGGGATAGTAGTATCTACTCCGTATTTACCCCACCGGTCGAACTAACATGACATGTCGCCGGTCCTTCAACGTGAGTGAAAGTTCCCGCGATACCCATCTTCGTTAGACTATATACACAGTAAGTTCCAAAGACAACAGTCTGAAATTGAACGCGCGTTCAGGCGCGTGGCGCTATCACATTATCATTTCAAAGCAAAGTAAGGCCATTTTGGGAATAGCTTCCCTGATCTCAGAAGGCGGTTTATTTACTTGGAACGGATCTGTATTTCTCATCCAATGGTGCAACATTCACTGCAGAGAAAATCCTAGGCTGGAACTGTCAGCCCAGGTTGCAGATTGAGTTCAGAGAATCGAGTCCGAGACTTTGACGTACTGAAAACTTCCCAACGATCCTCCTGCAATGGAAAATGCACCTAATGCTTAACTCTAGTTGTTGTACCTGCATGGGCACTTGCTGATTTTGCTGTTCAAGGACACGTCCATCTCATCCTGCATCGACGATGACTGCATGAATCTTTTCCTTCTACCGAGGCGCTGCAAAATTGGGCAGACAAAATGACTTATTTTCACGCGAGGGTTGCAGCCAAAGCAGATATCTGCAAGGGATACCATGCAGATCGGAATTTTCTGCCGGCAAACGACGAGGGACTGACCGAGCTCGCTCTGAGGGAAATCCATATAGGCACTGGTAGATATAAGAACAGCCTCAACTCTGCTCGGCACTACCAGGCGTCTGTCTCCACAACCATCCGGCCACGACTACAATAAAACTGCAAATACCAGCCCAGAGAAACACTGTTTTCAACTCTCAAGAAATGAAGAACTTTCTTATCCCTCTTTTGCTGGCAACCGCGTCACAGGCCCTACCTGAGCAAGCATCAAAGTCACCCACCTGTGTTACCGCCCAGATTGGAGATCTCCAAGGAGCGCCGGAGACTTACCAGAACACCAACTTTGACGGAAATTACGACCGAGGTGGCAAGAGTGTTTGGTATGCGCGCCCTAACTGGATGAAAACGTATAAAGGTGTTCTACGACTAGCGAACTCTTCGGACCACCGTCGCATCATTTGCGTCGGGTCGACGATAGAAACGAAAGTCCCGACGCCCACTACCTGCTTTTGGCTCAACTCAGGCGACCAATGTACCACAAATATGCCTTTTCTCCAGCTTTCGTTTTGGGCCGCCTACGACAGACGTGTTTGACGCTCAATGCTGTCGGACATGTTGAAGTTGCTTTTGGACGGGGCGAGTTGGAGAGAACGGGAACGGGGTGGGCGTCGCGAGGAAACGGTCTCGTGCATTGACGCAGTAACATTGTTGAGCAGGACCGCAGGAGACTTGTCAGAACGGATGGAAGAAGGATTACGAGATAGCCCGAGGGTCTTGGTCGCGTGGTCCAGTCTTTGGCTGGCCAAACCTGGGAGGGTTCAGGGGGTGTACTGGCGGGAGCAGAATAAGTCGATACCAAGAATCTAGGCTCCAAAAGGTTTCCATCACATCTTGACAGCATAGCAACTAAGAATCGGTCCTTCTCCTTGTAGGAATAGTCACTCATGTTTTTGCAATCGCATGGAAGAGAGCCAGACCGAGGTGTCTTGCCGGGGACCACACGTCCGGCCCGGCACCAGCGACTCGAAAACAGTCCGGCCGAACAGTTCCGCCGCCAGCAAACTTCCTCGGCTTCATGTAGGTCCCCCTCTTGAATCTTGATCCAGACAGCGAGAAAGGCATAAAAGTCACCGTGCCTCAACCATCGGTGCGTCACGGACTAATGTTGGTCAGGCGCTGACTCGGTTGTCTGGCATCGCCACACAACAGCCGCCCGCGCTAAACGGTGTTACTTAGGCGCCCAATGATAATGTTGCCGGTTATAGTTTTGAGGTCGCTTCGTCGGCCAAGACCGGTACATCTGTGAGACCATGAGCACATCTTCACATGGGGAAGAACATTGTGTCTAATATACCTTTTATCACGTTGGGCTAAACACTTGATGGAGTAATATGAGGTCCAGCAAGTCTTTCACGGTTACTGTTCAGTTCGCTCATTGGCGCAGACCAGTCGGCGAAGGACTTCACGCCGTGGAACACGGCCAACTTGCACATGTCTCACTCCCTGCATGATGCATTCATTGCGTACATAATCTGGCAGCTTCCCCCTCCCGCTGTCGACCGATTCAGGTCTTTTCTCTTGTCCCCATTTCGCCCTCCTTCTGTGTATCTGAGATTAGACTTTGAGGAGAAAGTATGTCAATTAATCGTATCGCAGTGTACGGGCATCGCGGCTGGGCCAGTTCCGCCATCGTCGACGCCCTATTGGCTTCAGGCGCACCTGTCAGGGTGCTCTACCGCCCAGGCTCCGACATCTCCGCACTACCTGCCGACACCGATTGTGTGCAAGTCGACGTCAAGAATGAATATGCGCTGGTTTCCGCGCTGCAGAACATTGATATCGTCATGTAAAGTCATCCCATAGCGGCCGAGGTGCCAGGTGAGCGTCGCTGATGCAGGCCTCAGCTCCCTTGTTGGCCACGAGGGTGTCGAACGAGAGCATGCCTTCGTCAGAGCCATCCCCAAGACGAAGGTGAGAGTCTTCTCTCCCTCCGACCTGGCTGCTCGCTATGACGAGCAGGGTCTCCGCATCCACGTCAACAAAGCCAAAGACGAAGTCGAGAGGGCAGCCAAAGCGGCAGGAATCCCGACTACGGTGGTGTTGATTGGAAACTTTGCAGAATTCGCATTGAACACACCGTATTTTTCCCTCAGGACTCGGTTCGTGGCCAAGATGTACTAATTGGCATTCAGTGGTGTCGGCGTCGACGTCGAGGGCAACAGAATCATCTACGCTGCCAACAGCGCGACGGAAAAGCTCAATCTCTGGTAGGTCATGATGCTCAATCCAGCCCGGCCTGCCTCCTGACATCAACACAGCACACGAGAATACGTCGCAGCAGCTTACGTCTCAATCTTCGCCAACAAGCCATTCTCGGAAATTCGGGACCGGGCAATCACCCTGACGGAACTCACACCAACCGGAGAAGAGATAGCTGCGGCGATGGAGGAAAGGCACAACAAGCCTCCCCATATTATCCATCACAGCCTAGAAAAGATCGACTCCGAAACGGAGAATGGTTTACGTTCCGGCAGTCCGCTCACCCTTTCGTGGTATTGTCGCAAGATCTGGGGTACTGGAGAACAGAGCAAGATGGTGGGTAAAGATAGATGGGATATTTGGGGTTATAAAAAGGCCACACTTCGAGACCTGATCGTTGACGGGAAGCTGTCCAGATACAAGGAGTTTCCCGCGGTCGTCAACGAGGATTTCGAAAAGTCATTCGCATAATAGTAAGTGCTTCGCAAGCTCTATGCCTACAACGCAATGCAGATCGATCATTTCAGTTACCAAGTATAACCCGTCTCTTCTTGTGATAAGCAGGAGCTTGTGTCTATTCTTTGGCAGCTTCTGTTCTTCGGCAGCTTCAAGCGCCCAGGTGTAGGGAAGCCTTTGCTAGAATGTAGCTTCGTCCTTTGATATGGTGTTAACGTCCTTGTAGTGAAGTGAGCGGCAGCAACATGTTACACAGGCGCAGAAGTTTCAATCACGTATAATGTTGAAGGGTGGGTCACGTGACCGTAGGCCTCCTAGGCTATCCTCTCGTCTCCAGGCTCTAGCCAGCAACTTCTCCCATAGACATCACCACCACGAATACCACCACGATCAGTCAAACCCACATATAAAATCGAATCTATTAGAGTTGCGAAATAGTATGATGGAACGGCTCTAAATAGGGGCTGGGGCTCAGGGGTCTAGATACCCCTGAGCCCACGTCAAGCCACATACAGCCATATGTGGCTGGGGGCTTCGCAATGACGTTGAAAAGTGTGCTTCGCTGAAGTCAGGCGAATGCGAGCATCACGTAGTCTGTAGTAAAAAGCCCCGCGTTAGGAAACAAATGTACTCAAGATGTGAGGGGAATGAAAACGGCTTTTTGGTGAACATCAGGCTCCGAGTTACGCCCCCCGGTCAACTACCTGAGCCACGCTTGTGTGACCACCCTTTCATGCCGAGTCTGACGGCATGCATCACTAGCCTCCAACAACAACTTAGGCCTGCAGTTCTAAGTGGTCTCGGGGCAGACCGAAGAATGCCTTGCTGCCTGTTCCATCCCCAGCGTCAGCGTCGATACCCCGCCCGTCGTCCACCCGATTTTTCGACAGCCTGGAGAGAAGCTGGATCTCTCTCCTACACCTCTGTTTCCACCACTCATCACGTCCTCGTCCTACTGGGCAAAGCATCATGGCGGCCGAAGGAGTCGGTCTGGCAGCTTCTGTTGCCGGCCTCGTCTCCCTGGGCTTACAGATAACGGGCGGCATCGTCAAGTACGTCGACGCATTCAAAGGTCGCAGAGAAGAGCTCGACTTTGTCAGACGACAGAACGACGCCCTTGCAGCCAATCTGAGACTGTTCCAAGGATGGGCACCGTCACCGGGTCAGTCTCCGGACATCGATGCCGCAGTGGCACACAGCATACAACTGGTGAATTCGGAGCTCGTAGGTGTGAAAGCACTGCACGACAAGCTTGCCGACAATGCCGGTCAAAGTTGGGCTGCGAAGTTTGAGAACACGAAGAAAAGGTCTACATACCCATTCAACCAGGCAAAGATCCAGGAACTGGGACAGCGATTGCAAAAGGCAATGGACGCTTTGCTGTTCGCTATGAATGTTATGGGACTGTGGGTATTCCCCTCTGGTATTTGCAAGAATGCAATAGCTGACGAACACAAAGACGAACTCTGAGGCAACAAGCAGATAGGATGACCGCTATGGACACGGCTTTCAGCAACTTCTCCTCGCAAACAGCGCTTATCCACTCCGACATGACGGCAATGACGACGCCTATTCTGGCCATCAACGATCAGCTACGGTCTCTGCACGGGGGCGTCGATGCCACCACTCAGCTCCTCGTTTCCCACAATGCTTCTCTCTCAAATCGGGTTCAGCAAAGCGAAGAGAATATCTTACGAGACGGAGAAGCAACGAAGCAAATTCTGTCGAGCTGTTTCCAACTCATAGCGAGGCAACACGAAGAGACGAACAGAAGGCTTGCTCTCATATCAGCTCACGTTGAACAGAATCAGCCAGTCATGTCTGCCAACCTAGCAGTCGCTCGCAAGCTAGCCGGCAAGCCAGCATATTTGAAAGACGTTGCTGATGCTGCCCTCCGGTCGGTGCAGTCACCAGATCCAACAACCACGCCGGACCTGCGTATTCGTTCTTCACAACACATTCCCCGGCGTCATCGGTCAATAAGAGGTTGCACATGTCCTCGTCCACAAACCTCTAAGGAATGGAAAACACTGAAGCTAGGGCATTCTTACTTCTTCGACGAACGGGAAGCAACAGTGCACTGGCCTGGCTGTCAAATGGCGAACCTACCGGAGAAAAAGCGAGTTACACTAGTCTTCAAGTTCAACGGGCTTGCTCGTATGTTGCAGAAAGCTATCGAGCTTTCGTTCACGTTGACATCTGGGGCTGGTGGGTTCAGCATCACCCCGACGTTCACCTGCAATCCAACAGTCGACGACGACGTAGATCCCGCCTTTCGGATAATATCGTTGATGAAAGACCATGTTAGATTCAACACACAAGATCCAAAGCCATTCTTGCTCTCTTGTGTGTATGGTTTGAACAGGCTTCTGGGCAGCGGAATGGTGTGGCCGACGATTACGAATTACCAAAATCAGAGCTTGATGCACCGCGCCCTTAACGCTGCAAGTTATTACGTTCATGCACTGTGTTCTCAGCACTGATTGTTTGTAGATCCGGGCGACGTCTCTCATTCGTCGCGAGTGCCGTCAAGCATCTATCGAGCCGTTCACAGAGCTTATTGAAGTGCTGCTCTCATACGGTGTCGCTGCCTTCACGTATGACCGAAGCGGTTGGTAATACAAGACTAAAAACTTGGTCAATGAGCTGACAGAGCCGCAGGAAACTCCCCCATTATAAGTTTTGAACAAATGTTGGACGACCAAGACCTACTGAGACCGGTCATAGACGTCTTGACGCAGAATAATCACGAGCAGCAGCCTGCAACCTTGAGAGACAAGGGCGTGCCATATATACGATTTGGAAGAAGCTCTGCCTCAATGCAGGCCAAAACATGGTATGAAATGTCCTCTGGCTTTGCAGAAGGTAAGTTTGATACGTGATCATGACATGGTGTTTGTTACGAAGTGCAAGTCTAACGCTGCGTAGCTTGGAACTGCGGTCCTCTCAGCCTCGCCATCCTTGCCAACGATGGCGATCAAGTGAATGATTTCCTCCAGCGAAAACCATACTTGCTCGCCGAGAGAGACATGT
The DNA here is from genome assembly GCA_001693025.2 of Colletotrichum lindemuthianum. Taxonomy (NCBI): domain Eukaryota; kingdom Fungi; phylum Ascomycota; class Sordariomycetes; order Glomerellales; family Glomerellaceae; genus Colletotrichum; species Colletotrichum lindemuthianum. Next base: position 75,355 of record MASP02000630.1, on the reverse strand, counting down.
ACGGTCAAAGTCCACTACATTTGGCAGCCAACAAACCGAGAATACTGGAAGTACTCCTACAGCGTGCGGACCGAAATCTGCTCGACTACCGCGACGGGTGCGGTCTGACAGCGCTCGAGACCTCAATGCTGCATACCTCCGACACTTGCATCAATAGACGTGATGCTGTACGGTGTAACGTGAAATATTGCGGCTGCTGTCAGTGCATAGACCTACTCATCACCGCTGGTTGTCACGTGCGGACGCGGCCGAACGAGTAGGGCATTTTTTTACCTGCCACCCCCTTTTGCGTTGTTACAGCACCATGTGAACTGACTCGTTCTACCTTACAGTCCGGAGGAAGAGGAGTTTATTGAACTGCAGCACATCTTAGCAAGCGCATCCGAACTGGCGAGGCGAAAATACGTTTTCTACATGAGAGAGGTCTGGGTTGGCTTCCGGCAAGTTGAAACTGCCATGTCCGATGCGTCGGCCGAATCGCTCAACGCAACCAGACCGCCCAAACGGGGCAGGGATTTTGCTTCGATTGACACGACCTTTGAAATGGGCTGGATCTTCAACGAAATCGCCGATGTCCACATTGCAGCGCTGTTCTATCGCCATGAATTCCGACCGCATCCCTCATGTTTGACACTGCTGAGACTGAAGCGTGGAGGCATGCGAGACGTGATGAACCCTGCTTACTTCGACTGGCTGGTGACACATGGGGTCAACATATCCTCCCGGTCACCGAATGGACCTTCCGCCGTGAAGGGCAATCCCAGAATCGGCTTGTTTGGCGCCCATTTTGCTTTCTTTTACCTTGAATCCGACCTGACATCCTTGAATGGTGACTATTCTCTGACCCCGGCCTCCATATCTATGCAGAGATTTACGGATCTTATGGCATTAATCTTGAATCAGCACCTTACAGATGGATGTCGATGCCATTGTACAACAGCAGGGTGCAGTCCTTTCACATGGATGATGAAGGGGAATTGGTGGATGGACTTTTGGCGGCATGGGGATGCAGCCCCAAGGCATTTTGTTACTGATTTGACATGTCACTATAGTCGATGTGGCCCAGAGCTAACAGAGTGTACATACAAGGCGGCAATCAGGTACGCCACTTTCATAGGTCTAGGTATGGTTCACACTTGCTGCGACGCAAGGGACATAGCCTGGGAAAGAAAGAGATGGGTGAAAAGGAACGACGTGGACATCGTCAATGGGGAGCAGCATGTTCTGGTTGAGAAGCTGGAAGAACTAGTGTTGGAGTTTGAAGAGAAAGCAACACTGTACATCGCGGTTGACGCGGAGGGTAACAGTAAGTTTCCGCGGTTCTGGTCTCATTACTGGATACAACGAATGGAAGAGGAGCTTCGGAAACTGGATGGGAGCGAATTGACACCCAAGGAGAGGAGAGACGCGGAAGAAATTGGCGTGCGATGGGAGAACGTTGAGCTGAAGGAGGAGAAACAGGATCAGTACGACGAGGATGATGCCAGATACTGGTTTCGGGAGTTGGAAAAGATCTGTCCAGAGTAGCGAGCGATAGCCTCGAATACCAGCTCAGGTTTCAGATCTGTCTTGGTTAGACAAAGTGGACATTTCGAGAAGTCCTTCGCTTGGAGGACTCTTCCCTGCGCATGATTCCTGCAACTGAACATATACATCATGAACTAGTTCAAAGTGATAAGGCCTCTCATATACCTACACTTTGTCCCATTGCATATGGATAGCAGCATCCTGCTCGCCAGCTCTGCCTGTCAAGTCGTAAGAAATAGCCACTGCGTCGGTCCGCATGATGCCCGTATTTGGCTGCGCTGGAGACTCTCCGCCTTCCAAAATGCTGTCCTGGCTACTGGCTTCGTCTTTGCCTCGTTCCGAGTGCATGAGGATAGATGCTCTGCCATAAGCGTTTCCCTTTCGGGGGACAGAGCGAGAGCCGTTCATCTCCATCACCCCAGATCTCAGCCCGGCCGTGTCGCTTTGCTTCTGGTACTTGCGGTCGGTCGAGCTGAGAAAACGGCGACCAAGGGCAAGCTCTAAAAGAGGTCCCAGTGTAGGGATGCAGCAGGCAATGATGAGGGTGTTGCCCTCAATGCTTTTCCTTGTAAGCCTACGGGCCGAGCCGTGGTTTGTGAGTCGTCTACTTACACTGTCCAGACGACCAAGTCTGCGCTATCATCTACTAATGCGTAAGTTGTATGCCAATGGCCGTTGTTAGGTATGAAACTCACAGGTGAAATCCTGACTCGCTAGAGACGGTAGCCTGGTGCTCTTATAAATAGAGATGAAGCAAGATCTATCAGAGTCAGTGATAATACTCTGCACGCAGAGAGGGTGACTTACATGGAACCGATTCCCAAAGCGACGCTAAGTGCTATTTTCTTCTTCATGTTCATCTGCAGCTTCATTAACACAGTCGCTGGGTATACAGCCAAGTAGAGGTCCAGGGCTGCGGAGTATGCTGCATGAACATGTGAGTGTTGCATATTTGGATGCTAGTGGAGCAATAAAACCTACCTCCTGTCACGATGGCCACGTATATCAACACCCAGGGGCTCCAGCATCTCTTGTCGACGATGCCAAAGTCCCATTGTGCATTCGACGGGCTACACTGGGCGAACAGAATGATGATGCGCAGCAATACGAAAACAAGACACCCCATAGCGAGAGACCAAAGCACGATACGATGCGCTCGGCTTGGGTTCAGGATCTTCACTAGTAAAGCGACGCAGGCAAACTTTGGGACCGTGTACGCGAGGACATTTGGCGCGAAACCTGATATAGTGGATAGAATGGCGGCGGACTTCTGACTCTCCGACAGGGTATCTGCATGACGTCCGTTCCCGCTGTGGACAGCCCATACTTCAAGGCCGACGGTGACATAGCTTAAGAACTGCCATCGAGGTGTGAGATGACGACTGGGGGCCGGAGGCGTAAACAGAAGTTGGAATCTCTTACCAGAGACAGGACAGTCAGGTAGTCGTCTGCATGAGCTTGCCCAAGCACCTTGAGTCTGACAAACAAACGTGCTAGCACGAAGATTGTGCTGATACCAACAACGACGCAGATTGTGATGATGATGCTGGGGCCTTTATCTTCGGAGCCTGCATAAGCGCTCGAGAACGCAGCTTCAGACATGACGAAGACTGTCGATCTGAGTGAAACAACTGAATAGAATGAACACTTCAGAAGGCCATCAGGTTCGGGTCTTTGGCTCAATGATTTATTTCGTCTGCTCTCTATGTCGTGAGTGATTTCAATGTAGCGATACGCGCGCATTCTTTTTTTCTCTCGCCCACAATCTGACATCGTTCATCTACAGTGAGGTGGTCCAGGCTCTAGATTCCGCACCAGTGGTATCTTGAAGTTCACCCTGGACAGCATCAGTCAATTCAAACGCCGAAAATATGATATATAGATCAGAGTTAGTTAGATCAGAGTTACATTTCAAATCTACCCCAGGCAACCCAGGCCCGAGGCGATGGACGAGTGGCAAGCCGAGAAACGTGTCCCCGAAGCATCTGCCAACATCATGCAAGATCCAGACTTTCTCTTCCTCTCACGTACAAGGGCATCTCGTTTGTCGCCGGAATGTATTGTCCGTTGCCAGGTTCTCTGTGGGCAAAAGGCCCAGAGGTGGATATAGACCAACGACAGTGGCCACGCACACATTGCTTCAAAAGGGGGAAACCCACGCCGGTGGGCTTGGCCGACGCTGCGAAGCACGTTGGTTTCGTCAGCGGCTCCACCGGCACACTCCGGGGCCCTGGACCGAGTCCACCCCGGTTCCCTCCGTTTGCCAATCATGCTCGAGGACTGACAACTTCTTCAACCAACAGCAGCAACATCGTGTCACTGTGTTTGTGTTGGAACAGAATGTTGGACACCATAACTCATTTCCCCTGATTTTCTTGTCCAAGAAGCAGCTACCTCGGCTGCCCGTGACCTCGCGAGGGTCTCGCCATTCAACAAGTTGGTGGTATACTGGATAAGTATTATTACGTAGTTTGACTATCAGCTGTCAAGGGGCTTCCAGCAACACAATTAGCACCAACAGGACGGGGTTCCTTTGGAAATTGTGCTTTCCTTGGCAATCAAACCCTGGTGGCACACAGTGATAGGTGTGGTCTAGACCATGAGTTCTCTTGACTCGAGAGACCTCTACCTTTCCAACAGTCGAACAGACGCGTTGCAAAGAATACAGTTCTCAAGGTCCCCATCCGGAGCAATAGCCTGAACGGGACCGAGCCCTAACCTGTTGACAGCGATTTGTGTTATGCGTTGAGTTGGGCAGGCTCAACGGCGAGAATGTTCGCTCGGTGGTTCTTGCAAAATGCGGGCTGGTGCGTTCATACATGTAGACGACGCCATGTCCTTCCTTTCGTCACAGCTGCTTTCTCCCAACAACAACACCCTCGCCTCTAACACATCTTCCAATCTTTCGGCATCCAGAATCTGATTCATCATGGGATCTATTCCTGCCCAGCCCAGGCAGATTGACATTTCTGTCGCCTTGAAAGCGTGCGACCTGCCTGCTGTCAGCAGCCATGTAAAACACATCAACGCTGTAAACGATCTTGTGGCGACAGGCGATGATGCTGCTCGTCTCGGCATGCTTGAAAGCGCAAGGTCTCTCGTCCATGCGCTCGAGACACCGCGCGAGACAATGATCAAGCACTGCTGGGCTCAGGTGAGCATACAATGATGAACATTTCCAGGCCCGTCTAATGCCACATGTCCAGCCAGCTGCCTTTACTGCTCTCACATACGCCGTAGACTCGGGACTGTTCTCCCTCATGGCTCAGACTGAAGGACCTCAGAGGGTTGCTGATCTCGCACGTGCTCTGGGCCACGACCCTGCGCTGTTGGGTACGAAGCCTGGTTCCCGTGACCCTAGTCATCCTGCTAATGTGCCACATTCAGGGAGAATCATGCGCCATCTGGGCGCGATGCAGTACATTGTGGAAACAGGGCCGGATGAATACAAGCCTACCAACTTCTCTGATGCCCTCACAATAACGAGCTTGGGTGCCGGATATCCATGCGTGTAAGCCAGTCCACGAGTTGCCCGCCGCTTGTGTTGCCCATTACAGTCAACTCTCTTTGTTCAGCATGTTGCCATCGGTAATTTCCCGGCTGACGAATTCCCGCAGAGCTGGAGCTTGCATGGAAGCCCTCGCCAAGTTCCACGAATTCGCAAAGAAGACCAACTACCGTGAGCCGCACGACATCCTGAATTGCCCCTTGCAGTACGGCTACAAGACGACTCTCGACTGCTTCAGCCACTTCGCCGCCAACCCGCCATACGACATGCAGTTCGCCCAGCACATGGGGGCGTACCGGCAGGGACGACCCAGCTGGATGGACGACGGCTTCTACCCAGTGAAAGAACGACTGCTCGACGGACTCGATACCTCATAGGATAGTGTACTTCTGGTCGACGTTGGCGGAAGCTTCGGTCACGACATTGAAGAATTCCGACGCAAGCACGCCGCTGTCAAAGGCAGGCTCATCGTGCAAGACCTCCCTGGTGTTATTAACCAGATTGACAAGTTGGATACCAGAATCGAGAGAATGGGCCACGACTTCTTCAATGAGCAACCCATCAATGGTCAGTCTCAGTCTACCAACTCATGTCACGTCTACTGACAGCCTGGCCAGGTGCTCGAGCATACTACATGCACTCTGTCCTCCATGACTGGCCGGATGCCAAGTGCGAGGAGATTCTTGCACGCACTACGGAGGCCATGAAACCCGGCTACAGCAGACTGCTAGTCAATGAGAATTGTATTCCCGACACCGGCGCCGACTGGCAGAACACGGCGCAGGATATCATGATGTTGACCTTGGTGAGCAGCAAAGAGAGGACGCGAGTGGAGTGGCAGACGATGTTGGAAAAGGCTGGCTTGAGAATTGTGAAGATTTACGACGTGGGTAACGGGGTTGAGAGCTTGATTGAGTGCGAGTTGGCGCAGTAGACGGTGACTACCTGTGAGACCAAAGATGGGGAATGGTATAGATGACAGCTAGGGTACTGTTCCGACCATGGAACCACAACAGGGAATTTCGATGACATGATGCTGCTCCGACCCGAGCAAGTGGCGGATAATATAAGCCCTCTGACGCTAATGCTGGGAAGCCTTTCTCACCAGAAAGGTAGATTAATAAACGTAGATGAAATCCTCATTTTTCAGGTCCGTCATATCATGCAGACCATTATCCTCTTCAATCGTCCTGTGTTGGTAGGCATTCGCGTTATCCTCCAGCTCGACCGCCTTGCCCTCCTGGGTTTCCTTGTTGCGCAGCATGGACTCGTCGACGATCTGGGCACTCTTGCCGAGCTCTTCGCGGCGCTTGGCGTGCTTGACGTTGAGGAACTTGAGGTAAAGGGGGATTAGACTGGATGGATCACCGGATTAGCTATCGGAGTATGCTGAGGTGAGGCGAGGGAATACTTACGCTCCCATGATGCCCACGAAGACAAACATGACCAAGTTGGAAATGAGACCAGGACGGTAGAGAGGGGCGTCGTCGACGGAATACAGGAGCGGTCCAACGATGTTGCCCATGCACATGCCAATGAAGGTGATTGCTGAAGTGGCCTTCTTCTTGGTGTCGCCGGCGGTGTTTTGAACTAGAAGATGTTAGCTCAGAAGTTCATCGATGAGAAAAGAAACATAGTATTGCTCACCCTGCCAAGTAAAGATGATCGGTGTTATCGCTGCAAGAACCGAAACCTGTAATGGCCATTAGCATTCATCCAGTGCATCTCGAAGGGACTTTGGGACACGTACGAGGTAATAGCCGAACAGCAGAACGCCCTTGAGCTCGCGAGGGACGGTGAGCATGATGATCGATCCAATTGCCGGAGGGATGGAGAGCATGGAGATCACGATGCCCTTCTTTTTGATGCGGGTAGCGAGCCAGCCGCTGCCTAGGATGGCGAGGATCTGGATGGCGCCGAAGGGGATGTTGAAGAGAATCGTGGTGAAGCTATCGTATCCGAAAGATTTGACGATGAGGTTGCCAAAGGTGGAGATGCCGCCGCTAGCAATTCTTCTCGAAGCATCAGCTCCTGCTATCCATGTCTACAAATAAGTGCCAATCGAAACTTACGAAATAGCAATGATGAGAATAAACCAGCACCAAGTCTTCAAGTCAAGGAATGTTTCCCACACGTGCTCCCAGCGCCAATGACCAGATTGCATTCCCATCTGATTCGCGCGGAGACGTTCAACGGCAATGACCTTCTCTCGCTCGGTGAGGTATTTTGCCGACACGGGGGAGTCTGGCATCAGGATGAGAACAATGACGGAGTAGGACACGGTGAGCAGCCCGCAGAACCTGATCGGAAACGGTATCAGAACTGTGTGGCCAAGACGCTTGACAAGAGCACTCACAAGAAGATGATCTGATACGAAAACAGCGTGTCGCTCTTGATGTGACCCAGACCATACGTGGCAAGACTGCCGACGATGAAGGTCAAACCGTTCATGGCATTCCATGAACTGGTAACCAGCGTCTGCTCGCTTCGTCTCCACCACATGGTCGTGACGGAGAGACAGCTAGGGGCAATCATGGCTTCGAATGTGCCGAGCATAAATCGCAGCCCGAGCAGCGAGGCGAAGTTGGTACACGAAGTCATGATGGCGAGCATCGAGCCCCACAGGAAGATCGCGGCAGCGATGACCTTGCCGTTGGGCAGCTTGACGAGGATGTATGCCGCTGCTGGCTGCCAGATGAGCTGTGCAATGTACAGGATGGAGCCGAGCCAGGAGTACTGGCGGCCAACGAGGCCGGCGTCTTCGCTGATACCAAAAATTGAGACATAACTGTCATTGTCGAATTAGTTCTGGATGTCAGTATGTCGAAGTGTGAAGTCTCACCTCAGGGAACTCTTATCCAGCTGCTGGAAGAAGTAGGCGCCGAGCAACAGGGGGAGAATGCGAAAGTTGATCCTCTTCAAGACAGCCTTCTCCTCTTCGTATGTGAACGCTGCATCACTACCGTGTTGCTCCAAGAACTTGGCGGCTTTATCCTGCAAAGAGCCTCCTTGGGCGTTGTTCTCGCGGACGGGCTCGATGTGATCGGTTGCGGGAGGATATGATGCCGGCGGGACTGATGCCATGTTGATGTTGATGGTTAATGAGTACCCGGTGAACGGAAGGTGCTTGGGTATCAGGAAGTCGTGCAACGAGCGATTCCGATGGAGAGACAGTGCCGACGCTCGACACGGCAATGGAAAATATACAGACGCTGGATATCCAGTGCCACGTCAAGAGAGATTCGGGACCCGTTCGTCTTATCAACTCTCCAAACGGTAATACCTTGTCCCACCACAGCAATGGGTCTCCTCTAAGCCGAACCGTCCCATATCCGAACCTGGAGACCTGGGGTCGAGTGTTGTGGTCCGTGGATGGGCGAATCAAAAGGACCACTGTTGCCCATCATGATGGAGTTGTCACATCTCCGTTGTGACATGCATAACAGCGCACACCCAGCGACGACGACAGTTTAACGTAACACTCGGATATCAAGTGCCAGAACCCCAAGACCTTGACGGGTATGGCTTGACCAACAGCCAAGGAATGAGGCGTCGGCAGCCGTGAAAAGATCCCATTGGAGGGAGAATTCAGGCTGAATGCGAGACTCAACCGTCCGGGGCCAGGTTTCGAATCATGTCCGCCTGATCATGAACACCCGTTTGACGAGTCGTACTGGGGAAAAGCATGGCTCAACGGCGATGATCTGCGGGTCATTGGTGCTTGTCTCGCGGATGGCTGGCGCGGCGACTTTTGGGCGTTCTGGGCATGGGCTGGGCTGACGTTGCACTCAACCCCAAACTCTCTCCGCAATGTGGGAGATGTTTAGGTCCGACATCCCCGACAACCACGATCTTCTGATGGGGTTGACCCCCGCTTCAACTCCGGGGGAGGAGACGCGGTCGTATCTTGTGTCCCCGCATCGTGGGGGGGATGACTGGAGACGAGTGGTTCGGATGTTTATACTGCCGCTGTCTGGACCTTCCTCGTCTGACTCTGGCTAAATTCGGTGCTTTGGGGGATTTGGGGCCGAGCATTGCGAGCGATATCGTGTGGCGGGGTGCCGCATCGCCGCATGTTTGTGCCGTACGTCGAGAGTCGTGACGTGTTTGTGCGGGCAACTCGATGTTGAGCGATCAATAACTTCGCCTACTCTTCCTCGCCCTTTTCCGAAGTCAGGTTTGGCATCTTGCGTTTCCTCGTAGAGCTCACCTCTTGAAACTCAAGCGTCAAAAAAGACAGAAATTCCACCATGGGCGAATCGACCCCAAAGAAGCGCTACGCCATCGTCGGCACAGGCGGCCGCTCCAGCTTCTTCTACACGGCGATCGCCCAAGACTACAACACGACCTCCCAGATCGTTGGTCTTTGCGATGTCAACCAAACACGGATGGACTACGCCGCGGCCAGGCTCGCGGACCTCGGCCACGGCACCGTCCCGACGTATCTCGCCGCCGATTTCGACAAGATGATCGCCGAGACCAAACCCGACGAGGTCATCGTCACGACCGTCGACCGCACGCACAACATCTACATCGTTCGCGCGCTCGAACTTGGGTGCAACGTCGTCACCGAGAAACCCATGACCATCGACGCGCCACGGTGCCGCGAGATCTTCGACGCTGTGGAGCGCACGGGAAATAAGGTCCGGGTAACATTCAACTACCGCTATGCACCACACAACACCAAGATTTTCGAAATCATTCGCTCCGGGGCGATTGGAAAGGTGACGAGCGTACATTTCGAATGGATGCTCAACGAGAACCACGGTGCCGACTACTTCCGGCGCTGGCACCGCGACAAGCGCAACTCGGGCGGATTGCTGGTGCACAAGTCGACGCACCACTTCGACCTCGTCAACTTCTGGCTGCAAACGCGCCCGCAGACGGTGTACGCGCAGGGCGACCTCAAGTTCTATGGTCGGGAGAACGCCGAGCAGAGGGGCGTGAAGAAGTTCTACACCCGCGCGCACGGTAGCGAAGTCGCCAAGGAGGACCCATTCGCGCTGCATCTCGAGAAAACACCCCAGCTGAAGGCCATGTACCTGGATGCGGAGCACGAGGACGCGTACTACCGCGACCAGAGTGTCTTTGGCGATGGCATCAGCATCGAGGACACGATGAACTTGCTGATTCGATACCGGAACGGAGCAGTCATGACATACTCGCTGACGGCGTACGCGCCTTGGGAAGGTTTCAGAGTAAACTTCAACGGAACAGGCGGGCGGTTGGAAGTCGAGGTCGTCGAGAAGAGTTACGTCAACTCAGGGGGCAGCCAGGCTTTGGAGGGCGCGATCGAGAAGAGGACCATGTTGCTGAGGCCGTTATTCGGACCACCTCAAGAGATTGATCTCGGCGAAGCCAAGGGTGCCCATGGCGGTGGTGATCTGGTTTTGTTGCGGGATCTGTTTGGTGAGCCCGTCTCGGACGAGTACATGCGGGCGGCGAGTCACGTCGACGGTGCGGCCTCGATTTTGACGGGCATCGCTGCGAACCGGTCAATTGCGACGGGCCAGGTCGTCAACGTTGATGACATTCTCGTTGTCCCAGAGAAATAGAAAAGAGGACAACGCTCGATCTAATAGAAACAAGAAATATCAGTCACATCCATCCATGGAAACGAGAAGAACTGCGTCAAAGTTTTTCCATTTGTTGTCCCTTACGGAAGGAAAGAGCCTCGGTCACCACTGTCGGGTCGTTCCTTCCACCGTTTCCTTATCTTATCTCTCTATCTAGCAGCCATCAAGGCCCTGGTAACCAAGTCCGTGACGCAAAAGAATTCCTGCACGTTGAATCGTGTAACTATCCAAAGCAAAGGAAACAAGGACTAAGATGTAAAACAGAATCTAGTACCTAAAAGCAGGGTATTCAAAGATAATCCTAAGCAGTGTAGGTACAAGAACATAGGCATCGTTTTGAGGGCTGCTTCTAGTATATACCTAAAGTACTTAGGCTTATCTTTAAATACCCTACCCTCCTACCCTTGGGTTTTAAACCGTCTTACATCTTACATCTTTGATCTTATTCTTTTTGCTTCGGATAACAGTATGATTATAAGGGTTGCATGGTTGTTGATTTGGGCTGTTGAGTGATGAAGAGGGAGAAGGCCGGCTCGTCTGCAGCAGTCGTCGCTCTCTTATATCAGGTAGGTACAGCAAGTTTAATACTTCGAAGCCGTCAGTCGTCCGCCGGCGTGAGTCAACGCTGTGGGTGCCGCTGCGGTAAGCTTCATACTTCGCAGCCACGACAGACTATCACGGAGTCTACACCAGCTTCCGGGTCAGGGCTAGATCGGTATCGGTAGCCACACCACACTGTGTCATCTCTACTACATGTATCTGTTGAGAATTATAGAGGCTCAAGTATATTACTGACGTGTTGTGTAAGGCTGCCTGCCATGTCGATGGCTAGAGCACTTTAACAACTATCCAAAATAGCCCAAAGACCAGCTCATTGAGAATAACGCGAACCAAATGCTACAGCCAGTGTATCTTGCCCAATAACTCCGCGCGTCGGCCATCAAGACCTGATGCTCCCACTGCCAAGAATTGAAACTCATGATATCGTCAATCTGCCTTTCCAACTAGCTCTCGCCGAGCTTCCAGCTCTCGGTCGAACCCAGGCGGAAGTCTACCTCTGCTTCTCTACCGGGTGTTCTGCACGATGAATGCCGAAGCCTGGTCGATGTACCTCTGGTTCTGGAAGTAACTCAAGTGCACCGTCAGGTTCTGACCAGACGCGCAAAAAAGGTCCGTCTCGTCGCAGAAGGAGGCAATCTTCGACGTCAGACCGCTGCATGAGCTGAAGTCACGGCGAGGGAAGATCTGTCCAAAGGATCAGTAAACTGGTCCGAATTGCAAGGGAAGGAGAAACTGACGCCATCTTTCTTAGCAGTGCCTCTCTGGAATGTCTGGTTCGCGATGCTGGTCGGGTCGCCAAAGGTCACGATGGCGGCAACTTTAGCCACGTCAGCGCTGGAATCGCCAATAGGTCTAAAGCAAAACTCACTCTTCGTTCCAATTGTAGGGGCCTGGGCCTGCGTCGCGTTGAAGTTCGGTCCATCCGCCGTTCCACAGAGAGTGTCAAGCGAGACTTGCGCCCCCTTCAAACTGTCAGCTCTTCCTGTCTACCGACAACTTCCAGCCCCGACCGACCTGAGAGTAACCCATCAACACAAACTTGGTCTGAGGGCAGGCCTGGATCTGCTGAGTGAGCAGGTTCGTCATATTCACCACGCCCGCCGACACGGACGGAGGATACGGGTCGAGCTGCGCCGGCCAGACCAACGGCGTCACGATGGCACCCGGGATCTGCGCTGCCGACTTGTTCGCAATGTTGCCGAGGAGTCCCGCGCCCTGGGCCTCGAGGCTGCCGCGCGCTACAATGATGTTGACTGGCGCACATGCCTGCTGCTGAGCGAGGACGAAGGGGACGAGGCAGGCAAGTGCCGAGAGGCTGAGGTGGTGGTGCATCGTGAAGGTACGTTAACGAACGGCGGTTTATCCGAGAGACTGGAAGTAAAGGCGATCTGATGAGTCAAGCAGAGATAGTAGATCCAGGAATCAGAGGAACGATCTAGGGTCGAGATGCCCTTCTTGTACCACGTCGTCCAGACCCTGGGACGAAATCCATACATCCATGACACAGCCGCGGCATCTCCTCATGCCCCATGTAGGCTGTGCGAGAGCGAAAACCGACAGCACTCTATTTCAGTATCATCATCGCATCACAGACTTCAATGGCCAGGGTCTCCGTGGTCCGGGTTTTGGAATTCCATCGCCTGTCTATCCAATCTGCGGACGCCATTCCAGCCTGACAGTCTCTCTCCCAGCAAGGCCCGAGCACCGAGCCCTTCGCATCGAATGCGACATGTCCTAGGCTTGGAGATAGGCAAACGTTTCCCAAAGAGGCAACCTGCGAGAGCAAAGGCCTCCCTGGTCAAAGAGCGAGCCAATGCCAGCGTGCCGCGAGCCTGGAAACATGGAGCGAGATGGGATGAAACCACAACTTCAAGACACCGCGACAAACGAACGTTGGCTGACAATCTGTCGACAGCAACCGTGAAGCCAATCACCAACTTATGCGTAGTCGGCAGCCGCCCAAACCCTTCGTCCGGCAAACCATGTAGCCTTGATCTCGCTCTTCAGCAGACCCTGTGGTGACCAGTCCATATCTGCAACCACAAAGTCAGCCAATTTTCCAACCTGTAGGCTGCCAACCCGATCTTCAGCAAAGACACTCTTGGCCGTCCCGAATGCGCCGGCTGTGATAGCTTCGCAGACGCCCAATTTGAAATGCTCATTCACCATCACGTCGTAGCCTGGCTCCCTGGCTGACCGCCTCGTTGCCGCCACATATGCATTCTGCAGCGGGGCCCAGGGGGCCGTGGGACCGTCGCTCCCAAGTGCGAGCAGCGCGCCGTGGTCTGCGAACTCTCGGTATGCGAACGCTCTCTCACACCGGTGCTCGCCGATGAGCCGAGGCCAGGCCTTGAGAATGGCAGGGTCAGCATGAACTGGCTGGACCGAGGCTGTCAATCCCAGCTCCCCTAGATGTCGCGCGTCTTCGGGCGATGCCATCTCAATGTGCTCAATCCTGTGTCGTCGTCCGGGCGTCGCATGGGTCGCCAGCGCGTTGACGGCCATCTTGATCGCTGCATCGCCAATAGCGTGCAGTGCGATCTGCAGCCCGGCCGAGTCTGCTCTCTTGACCACGGGCCCGAGTTGCTCCGCGGTCCAGAAGGGAGGAGGTGCGCCGGCCGTGGCATAGGGCTCAGAAAGGTAGGCTGTGCAAGCGTCGATAATGCCGTCGGTAATGACCTTGATGCCAACGATACGCAGATCTGGCGAGGTCTTCTTGTTCAGCTCTCGATGGAGCTCGAGCGCGCGGTCCACCTGCTTGAATCTCTCCTCCTCGGATTCGGACGGCTTGATGAGCCAGTACGCGTGGACGCGCATCGGGAGGTCTGGTTCTTCTGCGCGAAGAGAGCAGACGGCATCCCACGCTGGCTCGTCCATGGCCATCTCAATCAAGCCGGTGTATCCCGAAGCATTGTAGGTCTCCACGGCGGCCTTGATGGCGTCCATTCGGTCTCTCTTGGGTGCCACCTGGGCCAGGTGAGGCCACACGATGGTGAGAACCGCCGCTTCACTCAGTAGCCCTGTCGCCTTCCCATCTGCGTCGCGATGGATCTTTCCTCCTACGGGGTCAGCCATGTCCTCGATGCCCAGCTCCTTGACAGCAGCCGTGTTGCACCACGTCGAGTGGAGGTCCTTGGTATCGATGAAAATGGGCCGCGGGTCAATGTCGTCCAACATGCTACTGTCCACCACGCCAGGCGTCATGTGGATCGTCCACAGCTTGCACATGATGCGCGGCACATCGGGGTTGGCCTGCGCAAACTGCTTGATTGCTGCGCGTATCTCATCGAGGTTGGTGCATGCTTCGAGACTCAGTTTGCGAAGACCCTGGCCCAGAAGGAGAAGGTGCATATGGCCGTCGATGAAGCCAGGAAGGACGGTCTTTCCTTTCAGGTCGTGTGTCTCGACCGTTGCAGAGGAGTGCTTGGAAGTGAGATCTGATGCCGTCCCGATGTCCTTGATGACTCCGTCAGCGACGAGCATGCTTTCCGCGAAGGACGGTGGCGTCTCGAGGCCGACTTCGGCCGTGTGAAGGAAGATGCGTCCGTTGACGTAGAGGTCACCTGACGAAGCCATAATTCCCGTCTCTCTTCGGGCCGTTGGAAAATTGAAATTATGACAAGATAGCAGATGCTGAGGAAGGAGCAGACAACAAAAATATTCCAGAAAGTGAAACTGCTTGACTCGCTCCCGTGGTGAGGCTAGGTGAGAGGTGGTCCGAGGGAATTTCTCGGCTTTATTCGGGAGGGGGTCACACGAACCAAGGTCTCTCGCAGGAAGGCGGGAAGCTGCGACTCGCGCCGGTCCGCGGGGACAAAGTGGGATGGGGGCCGATCTGATGAGATCTGGCTTTTCGGTGCAGGTTAGTTTCGGTGAGACTATCGGTGAGACACTCGGTGAAAGTCGGCCGTAAAGTGAGCTCACCGAGTTTAATTCGAGAGCATGTCTCGCTCACTACAACTCCAAATGAAGACGTAAGAGGGGCGTTGCGAATTCACGTTTTTAGTACGGAATAATATCACAATTCTCTGCTTTCCTACTTCAAACGCTCTTCTACGACGCAACCCAGAGTAGAATCTTCCCCTTGAATACTTCGAACGACTGTCATTTGCCGTCTTTCCTTCCCTGTGGTTTCTTTCCGCCCAACATCTACCTCTTCCTCTTCCTTTTTCAGACGGCCGTCGGTCTACTTCCTTCCTCAGATTCACAGCTCGCCTACAGAAGCAGAAAGAGCTACCTCGTCGCCTTACAGGTCTTGCCCGTTTACCGGGTCTCACGAGCCTCAGTCTACAGTATTCAAACCCCTACTCTAACCCCTCGGGCCACTTGAAGTCTTTCACCTCAACCTCATCCTCCCACTCATCTCTCCCACTCACCCCCACTCGGTTAGGTCAAAGGCTTCAACGGAATTCTTATCTTCCTTCCAGGTATATCGTACCTCGGCTGGGCATCTTCATCTATTTCACTTGAATCTCCTCTTGCATATCTTTTCCATCTCCAGAGTTTCTTTCTCTATCAAGCTGGAAATATTTCGACATTGGACGTGTTCGACTTTCGGCTTCAAACTTTCGCCCATCACGCCAGTTTTCTGCTCAAAGAACACCATTGAATATCTACCCAAACCTGCGCCTTCCAAAAGTTCGAGGTTAGTCCAACTCACTCTCTCAAACGGGAGGCTACTCTTTCCTCCGAGCCTCTTTGTGTTTTGCTTAACCCCTCTCACCTCACGTATTGCAACCTAGCTTCCTCGGATGCTTCCATCAGCTCCTACCGCTCTGGAAACACCTTCGCATTTCTGACTCTTTCCCACATCTAGGGGTCTCATCACGTTCCCGCAGATTTCATACTGCACGCGGCTCCCACAATGGAGCCCGTCGTCAAGACCGAGCGGTCTCATTCACGTCACCGGGTCATCAAAAGCGAGCCAGTGGATCACTATGCCGCTGCTCCTGCTTGTTCGGGATTCCTGCAGAGAGCATCTTCGGTCTTCGCCCGATTCAACACACGGGTCGCGCCTTCGCCTCCCGTTGTGAAGTCTTCCGTTGTGGAGTCGTCCGTTGTGAAGTCGTTTGATATCGACGCACTCTTCTCACTCCAACGCAGACTCCAAGATGTGAAGAACCCCAAAATTTGGGAAAAGCATGTCAACAAAGTCTTGCCGATTTTGGACAATATTGAGCGTGTCTGTAATGAGATTGCCTCATCATCCACAATCTACACTGACGTCAAGGCCGCTGCTGTGGCCTGGTTGAAGCGCATTGAAGCCATTCGCATGTGCGCCAGTCGAATCAATGAGATCACCATTGGCATCTTTGGAAGCACTGGAGACGGAAAATCTTCGACCATCAATTCTCTCCTCGACGAAAGCTCGTAAGTCATCTTGGTCTTCTTCCCCTGCTTCGTGACTTATCAATTGCTAGGCTACTCCCTACCAACTGCAGAAAGGCCTGCACAGCTTGTGTTACGGAGCTCTCTTACAATCACGATGAAGACGAAGAGAATCCCTATCGCGCTGAGATCGTCTTTCTGTCCCCTGAGGAGTGGCGTCAGGAGATTGAGCTTTTTCTCATCGAGCTCTCGTCTGGCAACGACCCGGCCGCGGATGAAGATGACGACTTCGAGAGCGATGCCTCGAAGGCTGTCGCTAAGACTCGGGCTGTCTATGCCAATATGGATGAAGAAGAGCTGCTTCAAAGCGATGCTGATCAGCTCGTCGACCACCCCAATGTCCGTGACAAACTCGGAAAGACGGAACACTTCAAGGCTCCCACAGCCGAGGGCCTTCGTGACTTGATTGAGTGCTTTATTGACTCAAATCACGAGGGTGGCGATGACGACGAGGGTGCAATCTGGCCGGTGGTCAAGGTAGTCCGCATTTACACCAAAGCCAAAGCTCTGTCTAATGGAGTCACCATGGTAGATTTGGTAAGAGTTTGATCTTCGGCATTCCAATTTCCCTGACTGACGCACTTGCTAGCCAGGTCTCCAAGACGCGGATGCGGCCAGGGCATCCATGGCCCATGAATACATGAACAAATGCGCCGGACTCTGGATTGTTGCCCCTATTAGCCGAGCAGTCGACAATAAAACGGCCAAAGATCTCATGAGCGATTCTTTTACTCGGCAGCTGAAGCTTGATGGCTCATTTTCCGCAGTCACCTTCGTCTGTACCAAAACAGATGGAATCCCTTTGGAGGAGGCGATGAAAGATTTCGGAAAGCATCTCGACAATGACACCAAGAAGGCCTGGGCAGAGCTGCGCTCCTGCAATCAAAAAATCAAAAGGCTTGAGAGAGAGAACAAGCTGGCCAAGAAGAAGAACAGCCTCATCTCAGACGAGCTCACGGATGATGAACCGCCGGCCAAAAAGGCCAAGACTAACAAATTAGAGCTTCTCAAACGGGAAAAGCAGGAGCTGAGCGCCCGAGTCCGTCACAGTTGCATCAAGATGCGCAATGATCTATCGAGGGAATCACTGACAACGTACTTCTCCCGGGTAGTAAAGGAGTAAGTCTACTTCCAGTCTTCGGCGCCATTTTTCTAACAGTCATCAGAGCAGAGAAGAAGCTTGCGATCGCGCTCTCCAACGAGGACGGAGAATGTTTTGTGCCAACCTTGGATTCTCGACCGCTACCGGTCTTTTGTACGAGCAGTCACGTCTACCAAGAGATGATGGAGCTCTCCAGCGGCGACGCAGACATAAGCATCGGATTCGAGGAGCTTGAAGACACTGAGATCCCTCAGTTGCAGGATCATGCGCAGCAGCTCACAGAGGAGCTTCGGGTTGCGAAGCAAAGGGAGGTCCTTGGCGGGATTTCGCAACTGTTGAGCTCCATCGCCATGTGGGCCCATGCCGAAAAGGGAGGTTCTGCATCCGTCAACCCGGAGATGCTACGGCTCTACATGACACAGCTCGAAGAAGTAAGTCGTGCCACCATGAAATTTTGTACCTGGGCAGTCAAGTAACATCAGTAGGACTTTGTCGCCGATGTTGACGACTGCAACCGCAAGATGGCTCAGCACCAGGGCCTGTTCTACAACAGGATGAGTACTCTGCTTTCACATGCGGAGTCACAAGCAGAAGAGATCGCTCAGGGCTGGTGCGTGTCCAAGGCTCATGGTGGCCTTGCACACGCTACTCTCAAGGCCACCTTTGGGCGCAACGGCGTATGGAGAGACCGGGACTTCAACGAAGATCTCCTGGAGGCATACATCCCCCATATTGTCAACGATTGGAACGCATTCTTCAACGTTCAGCTACCTGCTCGCTACGACAGCTTGTCCAAAGCAGTGACGGAGAGGATTCTAAAGTACCACGAGGACATCACCAAGGGCCTTGGAGACGGCAATGCAGAGGCGACGGGGGTAGCAGGAAAACTTCTTCAGCAGGCCAACCAGCACATAAACACTGTGAACTCTCTTGTCACCCGAGCTAAAGACCTTATCCGAAAAGCCCAGCAAGTGGCTAACCGAGCTCCGGTGCGCAATGTCACCCGCGTGATGAGACCTGGATATCAGACAAGTAATGCGGAGACAGGTAAGAACATGAATCATCTTGTACTTCTCACTCGATCACTGATGTTGATTTCAACTCTAGGAACAGGTGCACTTCGTCGCATGAAGGACGCCATTCTCGACCACATTGAAGACAAACGAGACGACTTGTTTGCCGGGGCTGGCACGGAGGTCAAAAAAGTCATGCAGCAGGCTTTTGACGAGGTCAACGAGATTCTGCGTGTGGGCCTCGCGGACATCGTCTCCGCTTCCAAGACCGACTACAACCTGGCGTTGGCGGCTAGAGAGGAATCTGCCCGTGTTGAGGAGGTTGCCCTCAAGCGTAGCATGAAGAAGGCTCTCGAGTCCGCCGAGCCCCTCTTCAAGTGAGCGTTGAAATTGCAAAGTCTTTTGGGGGTGCTATGGAGAGATTGACATTTGCAATGGCATTTTAGAATCGGAAATAGAAGGAGTGGCTTTGCTTAGAAGCTAGATTTCCTCAGCTTAGAACAGATTGATTTCACGAACCATGATCCCATCCCACCTGGGCAGTGACTGACGGTGCATGTTGGTCTACCGAGAGCGAATCCCGCTCATGTCGCCAATCTTACATCTGACAGGATTTTGGTTAAGCTTGGCCTTTTACAACGAGAGCATCCTGATATTGACAATGAATTACTTTCAATTAACTGGACAAAAAGGAGTCCATCTTGTTGCTTCTATTCAGCTACTCAATCGTAATCACCTCCCTGGGCAAATCCACCTCCACCAACCACGGCCAACGGCACGAGCCCTCGCCGCTCATCGTCGCATTCACAAACAGGGTTTTGTCTTCTTCGTCTTTTGTCAGAATGGCTTTGCAAAAGCCTCTTCGGTTCCAGTCTTGCCATTTCCGCGTCTTTTCGGCCTTGATATCCGCCGAATCATCTTTCTCACCAAAGACGTCTTTCTCGGTCAAGACCCGCTCCCACATTTGCGTCCGCCACAGCAACTTCCAGGCGCCCCAGCTCGACTCGTCGTGCCCGTGACAGTGAACCAGAGGTTTGACCCTTTTCAATGCTGCGGCGAGTCCAGTTTTTGGACTTTTGCCAAACATGGAAAACCTTGCCGGGCCGTGCGTGACGACAATATGCGTGCCGTCTTCAATGTCGAAAGCGTGTTCGTCTTTGTAGGTAAACGCGCCGGGACGCAAGCCTGGGACGTACGGGCTGGCGTAGACCTTGAGCAGGGCGCCGTTCCGGAGTCGGAAGTGGTGGGTGCCCTCGGCCAGCCTGATGGTGTTTTGCGGTTGGGATCGGAGGGTGCGCTCCACGTCGCTCGGTAGCCCGTGGGTGGCCGGGGCAAGCCCGCCCTCCTCGTCGAGGTAGGCTTTAGGATCCAGGGGCCGATCGCCACAACCCGGGAGGTAGAGCTTCAGCGAGGCTTCGAGACGATACAACAAGCTGACGACGGCTTGGTAATTATTCAATGTCGGCGGGTCTGCGAGACTGCCGCAATGTATGACAACGTCCACTTGCGCTAGCGGTAGGTGTCTGTGGTTAAAGCAGCCTTTTGGGTCGGCTAGGACTAAAATTCTGGTTTTGATGGAGCCCATGCTGACAGCTAATCTTTTGAAGACTAATGTGTATAGGACCGTAGTTCGTGAAGCTTAAGTCAGTGCAGAGATGTTGATTGAGAAATGATGTTCGGAGTTGGGGCAGAGAAGGCAGTTTCCATGACGAGTCCCCTACCCTGCCTCGCTTTAGGCGTGGCACTGAAAGATTCCTAATAATGCAGGAACTAGAATGATACCTGCCGAGCTCAAGTTCACCATAGGAAGCCGGCGTGGGTATGGACCGACCGACTGGCAAGAAAGGTCAGCGTCTTGGACTCTTGGTTCATTCCGACTAGGAGAAGAGCCTCCAGCCAGCGAAGACGCGATGGCGAGCCATCTACGTCGAACTTGACCAGTCATCTATCGGTATCGCTTGACCAGAACATTGTGAGGCTACATTCGCCACACTTTCTAGGTATCTTTTACCGAGGCGATGCGGAAGTGGCAACGATCTGGTTGAACGCCCGTGCGGCAGGAAGCATCTTCCCAATAGACGGTTGCTTCCTTGGTCGACACGCAGAGACAACATAGTCGATGACTGCCGGTTTATCCAATACCTCTTCCTCTTCAACTTCATAGTCAGGTCTGCCAACACTGTACGAGACTAAAGACGTGTCTCGTCAAAGAAGTATACTGGTGGTGAGTTCAGTGAAAGGTTGACTATGACTGTATCGTTTCACACCCCGTCAAGTTGATCGAAGTTTACATAGGTATCTAGTTGAGGCTGATTTGACTTTTAGAGTAGCGTGTTAGCAGTGACTGACATTCGGGACTGGGTGGGCATTGGGGAAAAGGAAGGCCAAGAGCCAGAATTATCGATGAAGTGCGCTCGGATTCTGGTCGCATCGATGGCCGTCATTGGGTAAGTAGTCGACAAGTCAAAGTCAACGTGTTAAGCAACCTTGATCCAGATGTTATTTATATATAGGAAAGAAGAACCTCGCTGTCATCGTATGTAGCATGGACCGCCGTGAGCAACACGCGATCTAGCAGGCTCAGGTTTACTAACCCTCGATGCGTGCCATTGACATGTAACTCTGCAACCGAAGCTCAAAGAAATGTGTTTGGGTATCTAATTTCACCTTATTGGCTCTTAAGTTTCAAGCTGGTCTCATTTTCTCTGCATCTCCGTAGCGCCAATTCGTCGCCGGAGCCTGTTGCTGAGTTGACATGGGTCGACATTGCGGGTCGGGTCGGGATGATGAGACGATGTACTTCGACAAGAATACGAAGTAAAGGTACGGGTGTGACGATGGAGTTCTCAGGTGCGGTATGATGATGCTAATCGGCTTTTGCGCTTTGCATGATCAGCATCAGCTTGACCGTATTCGTTTTGGCCAACCAAGCACACTAGATCATGATTGCACCATCACACTTTATTGACATGCACGTAAGACTCAGCCTGCTGCTAGACAAGCTGGGCAGATGCATCGGGTCCGCCCCAATCTTCAGGTGATACCACCCATGGATGTAGAATAGTGAGAAATAGATCAATTGGAACTTCTCCTCCAATGGAATGCCTCTGCTGGCGCGCTGCACCTGGCCGATATAATCAGCGAGCCCCCGATTACTTCGACAGCTCTCAACGTAGCCCCAGTCAACAATCCCGCGGTACCTCTTTCAGCTTTGACTGAATACTAAATTTGTGTCATGATTCCGGTGTGGACATCTCTTCCGGTGACAGCAGTCGTCTTTGCTGTCCTCGTAGTTGCCCAGGAAGCTCGGTGCTACGCACCGAACGGAGATATCGCAGACAACGAGACGTATGCTCCATGCAACAAGCTAGGAATCAATCAAGCGGGCGTCTTTTCGAGCTGTTGTATATTAAACGGATCCCCTCAGCGACTCCAGACCTGCTCGGCTTCAGGTTTGTGTGAAGACCGCTCCGGAGAGAAAATACGCGGGTTCTGCACCGACCAGACCTGGAGTAGCAGAGCTTGTGTCATTATGTGTGTCGACGAACAGGTAACGTCTCGAGCCGTAGTATACGGAGTGCCCTGCTTGGCTAACAGCCTCGATTAGTCGGGAGGAGATCCTACAAATACAACCTACATGACCCAATGCGAAGATGATGCAGATACCTACTGCTGTGGAAGGCTCAATACCACATGCTGCGGCTCGAGGGAAGCGGTTAATGTTCGGATCCTTGACTCTGTCTGCACGGCCAACACGACCACGATTGAACAAGATGAAGGTAATGGAGATGGCGAGTCATCGTTCAAAAACGCAACCATTGGTCTCGCCGTTGTCGTCGGCGTCATGATCATCGTGGAGGCTATCTCAGCTCAGTGGCTGTATAGACAGAATAGATGGCTCCGAATTCGGCTCAAGGAGGGATATGAGCCAGCGAGTCAATTATTGAGGTCTCAAGCTCACTCGAAAACAAACATAGAACTGCAAGATATGTCTCGTTGAGACACGCAAGTCAAGCCATTTCGAGGGCATTACAGTTGAACAAGATGTCTTTCAAATTACCGACTACAACAAGACAGGGCACAATTAGGATGGCTGGAGATACATATTCACGTTTACGGATGGAGTCCTGAGGATAAGGTGTGTCGATTAGGGGCCCTAGATTTACCCAAGAACGCCAGGCTCAAAAGAACTAAGCATGTGGATTTGTAATTTGTGTCTGGCCATGGCTACCTAGCTAGGTTCATAAAACATTGCCTTGCAACCCGAGACCATCCCGTATTGCCCTCGATATCAGCTTAAGCGTATGCGTGGTAAGTATTCAGATGAGTCTCGCTACTCATTCATACTTTGCCGCTGTTTACTTGCCAAACTTCTCCTTTGCACATTCGGTATCCATGGTGCCATCGCCATGAAAGAAGAGCTGCGCGGGCCACCGCGAAGCAACTTGACCCTGATGTCCCCAGCAGTGCTTTCCATCTCGTCTGTTGTCATCAAGCAGCCATCCTTCGTCTTGATGAATTCTTGCATTTTTTCTCTCCCCAAGAACTTTCCATCCGATGTGATAAAATGGTCGCAGTAGAAGAGCAGCGGTAACGGGTTGCTTTTCCAAACCATTTCGCCCTCTCTGTACCTCCAAGTACGCAGAATAGTCCAGGTGAGGACCAGAAACTCCGCGACGAGCATTCCCAGAGGAAACAAGAGCCACCGCCATTGGACACGGGTATAACTAATACCTGCCAGCGCCCAGCCGTGATAATTCCGGACGTCCCCAATCTCAAGCCCCAGTCGACCAGACCTGAGCTCATTCGTTGCCCAGTCGGCAAACTCTGCCAGTCGCTGTTGGATGTCTCCGCCCGATGACGTCCCGTCGTTCATGAGCAACTCGAGCCACCACTTCTCTCCGCAGTCTACGCCGCTCGCGGTTGTCGTGTTTGGTTTCAGTGTGCAGCTCCCACTGAAGATGCCTTCGTTCAGGAACGAAGTCATGGCAGCATGAAATGACTTTGCCATGCGAAACACACATGCCCCGGGCACCTCTTCTATCTCAACAGGCAATCTCTTATCCTGCATAGGCGCTAGCAGGCGGACTCTGGTGTCTTTAGTCATGGGGTTCATGTGCCCTACCTGACTTTCTGTCTTGACGTCACCGTAGACGGAGTAATTGACTCGACAAGGCGACTGAACAGCCGTCAGGTGCCAACTTGATGGCAGTGCGCTAGCTGGCGCTTCCATAAACCGGTCAAAGTTATCTTCTGGATGGCTGATTGCATCTGGGAACATCGGCTCGGTGCCAAGCTTATCCTCGAAGAAAGTGCCGTTGAGGACTTCTGCTCCGAAATACTGCAGACAAGGCCAGAGCGAGCACGATCCTGCCGCATAAGGGACGGAACCAAGTTCTTCTGCCTCCTCGTTGCCCCAGACTTTTGTCACATAAGTGATGTTTGCAAACGCGAACCGTCGTCGGGCCTCCGATTGCAGGTCGAAGTCTTCTTCGGCCCATGAAAGGTCGTTCTCGGTCTTCATCTCCATCATTTTACCACCCGCGTCGAGTCCAACTGCCATGCCGTTGGGTAGCCCAGCGTAGGTCTCATTCGCTTGTCTGAGCAACGCGGTGAGGTTCTTGCAGTAACTGCAGACGGCGATAGAGGCATGCGATACTTGCATACGCTGGCGGTGGATTCGCGGTGTGAAGATGCAATAGCCAGTATCGCAGGTGGCGTTGACATTGCCGCGATTGCTCTGAGGATTCCCGAGCGCAGAGTATATCAAACCGCGAGTGCGGGCTCGGAAACCACCGATCCCGGAGCTGTCGAATTCCAAGTCCGAATCACGGACATCGCCGATGGTCTGGGAGACGGGAATGAAAGCAGGACGTCCTTCGGGGAGAACCATTTGCTGCTCTTGGAGGTTGATGGCCTGCTGGATGAAGGGGCCGACGGCAAAAGAGCAGATGATGATGAGCAGGGGTGGCAGGCAAGCGAAGTCCCGCAATGCCACGATCGGGAAGAGTTTCAAGGCCCCTAGCACCCCGCGGCTCGCTTCATCGAAAGCGCTGATATGTCCGAGGGGACGGGCCGGCGAACGTTTCGACCAGAACCATATCCATTTGACTTGAGACAGAACTGAGGCGGAAACACTAACGAGAAGTGCTCTATACACCGTAGAGAGAGTGGCAAGAAGTGAGTTAATGTTGAACGGCAGCGGCCACTCGTCTCGAGGTCTACCGTCTGCGTGACGGAGGATGGATGAAATTAGGCCCAGGAGCATGGCCGCCATCGTAAGCGTGGTGATCTCCCATGCCCAAAGCTTCAAACTTGAGGGATGATTTGTCGTTGAGCATTGATTTGCATCTTCAGCTCGTCTTTCTTTGTCGTACTTGGCATTGCGATCGTCCCGGGCGGGCGATTCGGCGGACAGCAGTGAAGAAGTGTACTCTTCGGCCGAGTCTACTTTCCTTGGCTGCGTTGAGGATTCCATAATATTGAGACAGATTGATTCGGATGGTTCGCCTTCGAAACAGGAGCCCGAGTCGGCAATTAATGGCTCATCTGAGCTGCTCTGGGAACCTCTCCTTCCAGTGTGGTGCGTCATTGCGAGGTAATTGTATCCTATGAGTGTGAGAAGTCATGAACACATATGATTCCAGTCCCAAGAAAGCGGAAGGGAACCCTCAAATGGGCTATATTTAGTGGCGAGAGTGTACAAGTCAGCCAACAAGCCTCGGATCCGCTGTGTTACGTCCAATTTCTTGCACAACGCAGCCTGGTCTGCCACACTGGAAGACAGTCGCATGATTGGCCGCAAGGACGTTGGATTACCGGTCGGTTCATAGTATCTATACTTTGAAAAGGTGTCACCCTACAAGTGTTTGTCTCCCTTCACGTCCAGCAGCTCCCAGACTATGAGCCATTCCCTCCAGACACTGGCACAAAACGTCCGCCCAGTTGACGACACCTAGGCATTCTAACCCTACCAACGCAACTGAGGAGATGTAATTAAAATTCGGGCCTCTCTAGCCGTGTAATCTTTAGCTAAGAGGTCAGGCTGATCACAGCCCGCCCAGATTCCCGATCCAAAAGGAAGGAAGGAATGCCAACATACTCCTAATAAGCTGTCAAGACGCGTAGAATATCGCAATGGCGCCCACAATGCATTGGCGCCACAGACGGCAATCTTCAATTTCGGTGGCCTTCCTGATCTTCTTGCCGTCGGCAAGAGAATCGGGGAGTCTTCATAACTGCACCAATGGCGGGTGCTGCTTGACGTGAGCTGCAGTCCCGTTGAATATGTGGGAGGTTGAATACGAACTACCGACTCCGGATGTCATTCGGCGATTAGTGGGGTGACCCTCCGGCGCCGCATTAGTGGGACCCGGACCGTGCCGGGAGATGATCCTGCCACCTTGGCAATTGACCGCGCCTAGACACGATCACAGCCCTGCCATCACTTCATGATACCTGATAATACTTGCTTCACCACATTCTGAAACGCACTGGGTGCACTCATGCATTGCCTAAAGGCTTCGACTGTGTCTACTTGTAACCCCGAACTGCAACATGAGCAATCTTTCTCCACCTGGCCGCTTTCGTCTAGTCTAGCGCCGGCGTCATTGGTTTCAAAGGTTGGCGAGCAAATACTTGATGCCATTCCACTGCTCAATGGCACTGGGAAGAATCTGCGCGGCAGGCAGGACGAAACCCCCGCCGGCAGCGCCTGAAGGCCTCAACTCAATTGTCCAAGCGACTTCAGCGCCTGCAGCGCCGGTGAGATAGTCAGGCGCACTGCCGGTGGTGGCATAAAGCGTGGAACAGCTAGGTCCGTAGGTGAAGCGGGTCCCGTAAGCCTGGGCGATGGTGTTGGCCGTGTTACCAGCCAGGGTCATCTGACGGGCGTGGTTGGCGGCTCTGGCTGAGCAGTCGTATCCGTAGGGCAGCAGGATGTATTGGCCATCTGCAACTCGTAAGCAGTTGTCTCAAAAGGCTTTTCGTCTTGTTCAAACTTACAGCTGTGCCAGTCGATGAAGAGCTTGATGCCGCGGCCGGCAGCCAGACGGTCGGTGAAGGACTTCAGAGCAGTCATCTCAGGGGTGTCGCCAGCGGCCAGTCCCTTGTAGGTCTCCGAGCAAGGGCTGGTGGAGGCACCGCCAGGAAGTTGCCAGTTGAAGGGCCAGTTTCTGTAGAGGATTAACGTTGGTCTTCGTCGATATAGTCAAGTTGGTCTCTCACCTGTTGATGTCGGTGCCGTAGCAGGTGCTTCCAGATCTAGGCTGACGGTTCTTGCGCCACAGACGGTCGTTGGTCTGGGAGTAGGCGAAACCACTATCGCCTTCGTTAGCTAACTTTCCTAGTCTACGCGAAAGCAGCTAAACGCACTCGGGGTTGACGATCGGCAGGACGTAAATGTCGTATTTGTCCAGAAGAGCCTTGACAGCGGCGTCGTTCTTCTGGTAGCCGTCGATGATCTGATACGTCAAGTACTCGACCACCTAGCGGAGCTGTCAGTACCTTGCTACATCCAAGTTGGTCACAGTCTTACCATGGTGGTGACCCATTCGCGAGCGTGGACTGTTCCGTGCCAGTAGATGGCGGGCTTGGAACCCTTGCCACCGCTGCCCCAGAGATGGATGCCGAGAATGGAGCGTCCGCCATAGGAGTTGCCAGCGTTGACGATCTCCGAGTTGGTCGGGAAGTTTGCCTGCAAGTCGCGGATGAACTGCTGGTGGTCGGCAAAGGTGTGGTACGAGTTGAACCACGTCAAGCTGGGCAGGGCCTGAAGCGTATTGTCGTCGGCATCTGAGAATGTCAGTTCTTATGCTTTGCAACTTGACGGAAAACATCATACTGGCGCTCACGTAGGGCTCAAAGGTGCCCTCGGAAGCAATGTCGGCACCCAGGTCCTCGTGAAGGACGGTCGTCTCAAGACCCAGCTTCTCGAACTTGGAGATGTCGCCTGCAGGAACGGCAACGTCCAAGTGCTCACTGTTGTCCAGGTTAAATGGAATCGCAGCGATGTTGGCAATCTTCTTCTTGATGGAGGCTGGGTCGTTATGAGTCGAGATACGGAAAGCCTTAAAGCCATCGTAGGTGATTCTCTTCTCCAAGGGAGTCACGGCCGCGGCTGCCGCCAGGGGAAGGAGCAGGGAGAGACCGGCGAGGAACTTCATGGTGGACGGAGCGCTCCGGTTTGACGTTTGAAGCCGGAGTGCTGAAGATCAGGAGTAACTTCGCTGTCTTTGACCGTTCTCCCTTCCCTCTTATGAATAACGGGTAACATGTCACATAATGACCGGTTGAAGGCACCGTCTACGGGAGTGATAGCACGCGGGATGATGCCACCAGCCTTTTTGCAGAATCTGGCAGGTGTGATTTTTGGCTGCAGCATCCCGTTGTGTGATGAGGATTTTGGACGCTGTTTGCGCAACGAACCCCGCGCGCCGAGGAGGACAACAGGACAACATGGCAACCAGCTTCCATTTGCATGCTCCTCTCATGCAAAAGAGGGATACATGACGACGTTGACAACTGCAAAGGTGCGTCGACAACCTTTCTCAAAAGCGGCAACTTGACCCATTTCAGCAACAAATACCGACGAACAGGGGTGTACGAGCCACTGCCGAGACCGCAACTCCGCACCAAGACGATGGATAAACGGCATTGAAAAGGCATCAGGGGGAGTTTGGACAAGCCAAGGACTTGGCAAGGTCGACATTCCAGCGCTTCGCCATCGAAACCAAGAACCACCAGCTTACCAATGCCTCTGTCGTTCAGCTTGGGACCTTCCTCTCCGGACCAGATCGCGATTGGCGAGCAGGCCAGCTGAACGGCAGGCCAAGACTATAGGGTTGCAACGGGAGCATTAGACGATGTTGCTTGATTACGAGTCGGTTGGCGTAGAGGAGGAGGGTTACAATGGGAGCAGACACGCTGGCACGCAAGTAGCACGCCACCCGACGGAATCCTTCTCACCTGCCTCTAAGGTTTAAGCTTAAAAGCTTCCTGGAAACCAGCGGTTCATTCTATTACTGTAACGAGCCGAGCTGTGATGTGCTACGGAGCACTTTGGCTTGGAAGTTGGTGCCAATATCACCCCGCAGTGCCACCCGGTGCTTTTACAAGATAGTATTCCCAATGGTCTATCTGAATCCAGACTTAGCAAGCTGGTCTCGCCTTTTCGAGGAGTCCATAATCGTAAGTGATGCATTCATTGGAAGAAGGCTGTACCATCTCAGACATGGGTACTATTGACTGAGCATGAGTCGTCTTCAGGTCGCCAGTTCCATGAGGGCCGTAGGCTTCTCTTCAGGATGCCCGTAGCACCCGACACCATGAATGATGACGCAAGGGATGATTGCCAAAGCGAGGCAAGCATCTGCAAGGTCGCCATACACTTTGCAGCAAACACGGCAACTCGCATAGCAGGCAACGTGACACTGTGTCCTGTTTACCCAACCGCTACCTTAAGGTATCCTTGGTTATGGCATTTGATGTCTGTTGCTGTTGTCCACCATTTTTGTTTACTCATCAGTTGTTGTTATCATATTTCAAAGTCACCTTAGCTTTCTTGACCCGGTGGCTGCCAGTGCTACTACTCACATGTGACATCCCTATTAGATGCTCTGTGATGTCCATGATCTTTGCCAATTCTGCCTTTTATTTTTATGGTTGGGAATTTCTATCATTGGGGAATAGAATTGCTGCTGGCTTCCGTTACTACAGCTCGTCATCCTCCGCTTCCGTTAAGACTTCTGTCCATTCTCCTCGCCGATCGCTGTTGTCGGCCTTCTGAATGACGCCTGCTGCAGGTATTGGCTTTTATATCACACCAAAGACGCAAGTGAGTTTCTCTGGTGCCTCTTAGACGCCTACCCTACTCTCTAGATAATCGAACCGTGGTCTATAAACGGTACCTGAGTTCCGTCGTGCCTTGCTCAGCGATGCAATGCTCTGTTTCCGGCCGATTGTGGCGAATGCGGACGAGAATGAAGGGTATGATACTTCAAATACCGCCCAAACGGCAAAACTCGTCGCAATCTCAGGAATATAGTCTCTATCCGCCTTGATTACTACAAGTGCTCAAAAGTGTTGACAGTGAACGGTCCGTCCTGACAAAAGCACTCAGCTCCGTCGCACAGCGAATACACATCAACTTCCAGCCGCCACAAAGCCTTGAACCCCTTCAACGGCTTGAGCAGTCCCAATCTCGATCTCTTAGACCCACGGCGCTCATCAAATGTTGCCAAGCTCAGCATGAGGTCCGTCAGCTGCAATCTCTGCGGCTTCCGCGCGTCGACGAATTGCTGCGGCGTACAACCCACCACTTCGTTAGCTGACGACTTCCCCCAAGAACCCAGTCTCTTGGTAATTTGGACTAGAGTTTCTCATAACTCGGTAAGCGTCGCCTCAACTGTCGCCTCGGGTGCCTCGATGTTCAAGTCCTGGAGCAGGAGCACCCTGACGATGCCACAGGGCAGCCTGATGTTGACCTTCACAACCCTAGCGACCTCGAGGTTTCAAGCTACGGCTGTTCATTCCTTGTTGGAACAAACTTTCGATGACACCGAATGCGTTTCTGATGTTAAGAAAAGTCCGTCATGCCTGCTGCTCAGGGATTGATTTACCTTTTTGAGTCGGCTCATCTTTTGGGATCCTTCTTGTTCCAGGCTTGGGTGCTTAGACGCATACCAGCAATAAGAGAGTCATCTTCGGATGTAGGTATCGAGAAACGCCAGCGGGCCCTGAAAACTTCAAATGGGAGACAATATCGATATTGTACGAGTGGAGTTTGTGCCGAGGTGGCAAACTCCGGGAAACCAATGTTCAAAAACGGTCCATGGACTCGTTACTCTCAGGAATGGAGAAAGGCTTCTGACTAGTCCTTCCAGTCTTCCAAGAATGTCCTAATCCATCGCCTGTGGGAGATCTCCCTCCTCCACTTAAGAATCCGAATACCTGTCCAAGTTGTGACAAGGAGCATAATGAGACAAGGAACGAAAGGCAAAGCCAAATACGCAGGTTGGCAGAGACCCAGACGGTAAAAGAAAAAACGGCAGTTCGATACAAATTGCCACCAAGAGGCCCAAAAGGCCGCCACATAAACCCCAGACACTGGTATTTTCCAAGGTCAAGGAGTTGTACTCACGACAGAAGTTTTTGCTTCGCAGCATGTAGTTTGCGCCAAGACTGTTTGTAGGGGCTGTTTGTGTTAGTTTATGAGAAACTTCGCGCAGTGAATGCCAGGCTTACAACACTCCATCACCAAATGATGGGTATGTGATAGCTCTTCCGCTACGACCTTCTTCGCTTCGTCTAAAGCATGTGGAGGTGGCGAGCTAAGAAGCTCGGCGGTTACCGGGCAGTCGAACCGGCAAATGGGTTGCTCGACAGAATTGCCCGGACATGTCGTTGTTTTGCCAGTAGACAAAAATCGTGCTCCGCGGTAGATCATTCCAGTGGGGGATTTGTCGCGAACAAGAAGCAGAAATGCGATCTGGTCTGCGCTGCGGTAAAGCTCGTCCTCGTCGGGTTTGATGCAGTTCACCAAGTACTCGTCGGTGCAACTATTGTCTTTTCTCACGGCAACCCGGAGCTGGTTGCCGACCATGCCCCCCGACTTGATTGAAAAGAACTGGCCTTTAAGCAATGGCTCCAAGAACTTATCTCCAGTGGGGTTGTGAATCGAAATTGCATCGTGATTCTTGGTAAAGGGCTCTGCGACTGGCTCCCATGAGTGCGTATCGGTGTCGATTGTCGCCTGTTCCGGCGCAGCAAGCACCCACCGATCAGGGTGGTCTTTGGAGGCCATGGGACGATATCCGTCAACGAACAGCATTCTCGCCGGAAATCTCTCCATGCTCTGCAGCATTACCTTTGTCCGTTCCTGCAGCTGGGACAACTTCTGAATTTCAGATGCCTTGAAGTCGGTCAGGTTGGCCAGCACCACATGGATGTCGTCGGTCTTCGTAGTCGAGCGCTTCGCGAGGGTCGCCCACATCGAAATGAAATGCTTCGAAGCCTCGGTTTCTTCCAATCTTATTCGGCTGTATCTTAATTCTATCCCTGTGGCATTCAGTTTCGATTGCACTCTGCAGGCGTGCTGTAACTCATCGCACAATACGGTTTTCGGGAAGCTGCTGTGAATTGGTCCCCACCTCTCAACAACTAGAAATCCACAGCCCAGTCGGCAGAGTCGTATCGCGGACTGGTTGATAAACCAGCATATTATCCTCGAAGGAATATCATCGGCGGCGATGAATTTTTCGTGTGCCGGGCGAGTACTCATGTTGACGCGACAGTCGTCAAACTGGATCAGACAACGCCTCGACAACATGCCTTCCTGCAAAGTCCAGCATCTGCTGTTCCACTTGGATGCCAGACATCTTGCCAACAGTGCCTCGTGAGGCTCATGTGACTCATCATACTGCAGAAGCTCGTCGTCCAGGACAAGGGTAGCTTCGGCGGCAGAGTAGATGAAGGCCATCAGGTTGATGGCTTTCATTCGCAATCCATGGTGTTCTTGGCTCACAGGAATGCAGAGTGAATCCATCCAGAGGACCACTTTCTGTTGCTTCGATGATTTGTGTCGCCTCCCCAAGCCGTTGGGCTTGGAAATCCGACGGTGTGTGGTGAGCTTTTGGAAAAGGCGTGTTAATTGACAGCGGGGTAGCGCATTTCCTTTGTCGTTGCCTAACCCATCAATCCAAACGTGCGAGATGGCCGTATAGCTTTGTTCCGGGACCAAAGGTATGACGTCCATAACAAGATTCCCCTCGGCATCTTGCGTCATGGAGATGAGCGGGACTTCCTGCTTCTCCAGTAGAGCCACTACCTTGTGCTCATCGACCCCCAAGAACTCACAGCGGCAATCTTCTTCAGTATGTCTTGTCGTGTATTCACCCATTGTGCTGTACGCTGCGCAAGCCGACATTGTGCATCGAGTGTGTGATATCCCCCTTCGCTCTTTCCTCGTAATCCCTGACAAGTAGTATGTGGCCATGTATGATCTGTAGCATTCGAGACTGTACACCTGGTGTTCGCACCAGCCGTTGCTAAGCATGCGCTTCAGTAGCATCGATGTGATCGCGGGACCAGAACTGGTGAATACTTCTTGAAGTGAGTCAGGTCCAAGGCGTCGGTAGGATGAGAGAAAGCCGCCTCTCATCACACCTGCCCATCTCGCCCAAGTAAGGTAGCTGGCTAGAAGTTCACAGAGTACTGCGACCGAGAGATAGACTGATAAGAGTGATTCGTCGCCTTGATGGATCTGACGCGAGAAATTCCGACATGCAACGGCTACGTAACACACTCGCGTTTTCAGTTCTTTGATTGAAACGGGGCATTTGCCACGGCGCAGCTGACTGTTCAGTTGATCAACCAGACCTGTGATAGGCGAGGCGTCGATAATGTCACAGGGCTCGTCCTCTATCACGCCCTGCCGAACGAAAGAGGAGCGAGGCAGAGGTTTGTCCGTCAGTTTATCGATCATTCCAAAGAAAAGCCATTCTTGAACGAGTGCGGCATGCTGGTGATTGACTGTCTTGCTGACGTCGCTGGTTGTCAACCCATGGCGTTCCGGAAACGTCCCAAAGTCGCCATCGTCAAGCTGATATCCAGGCAGATACGGGACTGAAATTGACGGAACCACAGTGTTTGGGGGATACGGAAGGTAGTCCATCGCAAACTCGGCAGGAGGAGTCAGTGAAGTTGAGAATAGTAATGGCGAGAATCATTGACTGTTTCTTCGTCAAGCCCAAGATTTGGGGCTGCTCCTTTTTTAAGTCGCTCAAGTCGAGAACAACAGCCCCCAACCAATCTGCAAGCATGACCCCTCCCTTCCTGCATACGAGATTATTCTTGGATCTTGGCAACCGTATGGCAGTGGTTCTTTCCTTCGCCCACAGCAAGTCGCTTCGCAGCCTTGCGGAACTACAACCCAGTCAACTCATTTGCGTAAGCGCTAGGTAAAGATGGTTGAGACCGAAGTGGTGTGTAGACAAACATGCCATCGCTATTCGTCGCCTGATTTCAACTCTGTATAGATGGCGTGCGTGCAGCTCGCTGCCTAAGGGTCGTTCACGTTTGGCGGGCGCGGTACTTTTTCATCGTTCTCCTCGCAGCTCATAACTCACTCATCACGTTGTTTATGTGAACCTCGAAGTGATTTTAGGTTATTCAATGCGCCACGTCCAGCAAGAACTGACTGTTTCTGGAGCACGAGGCGGTGGTGGGAAGGCGAATATGATGTATTGCTTGATGGACTGCATACGGTCGACAGCGGATATTCTGTGCTACAAAAAAGCTCGAATAATCTCATGGAGATGCTCGGTTTCTAATCAAATATTCTCTTTTCACGCAAAATACCCATGCTGGCAGCACCCATTTAGTCCCACGACTGTTTACACTTGACTCTGAAGGCAGCTTCTATTATGTTCAACCAACAAGGCTTGATATTGTGCTAGTTCTCTTCTCATATAACTTCTGTCGACCAGACTTGTATACGCTGTCCCGTCAGTCTGATAACCTGTCTGCTGTAGGGTACCAGAGCTGCCATAAGCACATGTTCATAAGGCCGCAAATGCTCGAGTGATCTAATGATGATTATTCAACTACACCTTGTCAGGAGGGTATCTATAGCCTCTGCGTCCAATCCATTGCTTCTCCTTACTCATGCGTCCCTTCGGCACCGGCCGTTCGCCATTCCCCAGGGTTCCTAGCCACACCGATGCATGGCTTCTAGCGACGTCAGAGTGTTTTCGAAGACCGCCAAAACTATTCCCAGTCCTTTTCAACCCTCCAAGCATCGCTGGGATGTAAGCCAGCTGCTCCAAAGTTGCAATCGCGGTGTCCCCATTTCTCGCTGAAGACCTTCCTACCGGCTTCAGTCATGATGTCTATCCCTCTCTGGAAGCCCCTGGCGTCGTAATAGTATGGCTCACTTGTGTCTCCTCCTTTCTGGCCCATCTGCCAGGTGTTCCGCTCTCGGTCTGCGTGTTTGTGATTAAACATGTCCATGCTGATGCGATGGAGTCGCTTGAAAGATGGTAGCGGATCAACAACCCTACTGGCAATGTCTCCAGCGCCGTCTCCAGTCTTTGGCAGATGGGCTAGGCCCTCCTCTGGAAGACCGCGAGTAGAGTTCTTGTCTTCATCTTCTTTCCTCGGGTTACCCAGGATCTTGGTCGGGGGAGGGTTGGGGTCTGTAAAGCCAAAGTCGTCGGGAACTTCCTGCTCTCGGTATAGTATGCGGAGGTCATCCAGAACTGACGCAACATCTTGGATAATGCCGGCTTTGGCGTCGTTCATGCTGTACCCCGCCTCTTCTAACCGCCAGTGCATGTCGCAATCCGTCATGTAGTACGGGATGAAGGTATCGAAGCCCCCAACCTCCTCGTACGCGTCGGGATTCACCAAAGCGAGGTGATCGTAGGCGAAGAACCTGGCACCCCACCTCTCGTCCGTATGGAGGGTGTGATTGAGCTCTCGAACTGCGAGGTCGTAGATGGTTTGGTAGTCAGGAGCATTAACTGGACCCGAAACTCCGTCTGCTCCCTCTTCCAGTGAGAGTACCAACGAGTCCATGTGGCTCCAAAAGTAGTAAGGCCAGTTCTTTTCCTTGCTCAGCGAGACAAAAAAGTTTTGGAGTTGGGCGAAGTTCATCAGCACCGGCGTACGGACGACGTTGACACCAACCAATTGAAGCTGAGTATGGTTGAGATAGAGGGGATTCTGAAGCGAAAGCCGCCCTTTCGCGTTGGACTCATGAACGCCTGTGTTCTCGATAACGTAGATCTGGTTGGCAGGCCATCCGGCCGTGACGTATCCGACGACGGTCTGCAGCAGCAGCGGCCAGCTGCGCGTGAAACCAATCAGTAGTGGCGGTGCCACAGGCAGGTTGTAGTTGCTGTACACATTCGGAACTTTCGGCTTGTTCCACGGCGGAATCGGAGGCGGGGCCGAGCTCATGAGCATCGGAAATGGGTCCTTGACGAGAGGCGGTGACCAAGTTGGCTGGGGTTTGTACTTTGGTCTCGTGGAAGAGTGCTCAGAAGGCGCTTTGATGGAGGCTCCGCGTGCGGCTTTGGAGATGTCGGAGCTGAAGAAGAGCGAAACAAGGCCGAGAGCTATGACGATAGGGATGAGTCTGAAGATTAGCCTGGAAGCCACCATCGGCCGGAGCCGATGTGCCACCGTCGAAAGCATGCTTCTGACGAATGTGGGATCGGGTTTCGATGTCGAAACAGTTGGATCAGAGGGCCTGGGCGAGGAAAACAGATGCCGAAATGACGATGGCAATGGTCCACCAGGAATAAAGAGAAGCTGGCCGCTTCCGCAGAGCGATGAGCAAAGGACAGTCAGTCGTACTTCCCAAGGAGCAAACCATTCAAGCTATATCACGAGCCTTTCGTTCTTCCCTGCCACCACCAGCCTGGAGCTAGTTATGTTCGTCGACGGTCGTGGCCCAGTCCTTCCTCTTGTGTGTCACTTCAGCAATGACACAAACACGTCGTTCTTTCTTCGCTCAAGTTCCACAGCAGCTCGTGCTTGAATGCCCTCTTTCCCAGTCCATTCATTGAACGTCGTTGATTTCCACTTTCTCTGGCCACGCGACCTCGACAGCTGTGGCTAGCGCTCTTGATAGGATGGATGGTTTGTGGACGGTGAATTACAACAACGCTGAGATCGCACAGCATGCGGACGAGCGCCCACCCAAGCTTTGCCATCTGAGAATTCCATACCTAAGATGTTAAATCAAGGAAAATTTCGACCTTGGCTACGACTTCTGTGGAGCTCGCAGCTCGTTAGACGCCTCGGCTCACGTATCTCTGAGCTCACACCCAGCGCTAAGCTCCGATTATCCACAGTCACATCAGAATGCTTGAAAGACAGCAAAGCCACGCTTTCTAGCGGCGAGACGGCGGTGCCCAGGCATCCAATGAGCTTGATAGTCTCCAGCGGTGCTTTGACGGGCTTTGATCGACCTAGCTCTCAGGCCTCTGCGGCCGTCATTGACTCATCCGACCAGCGCTACGGTCCATGTCCGGATTTAGAGCATAGAGATCTCGATGACAGCTAGACCTGTTGAATTTCTAAGACTCCTACATGTTCTGGCCCGCTGCAATATTTGGCAGAACAGCAATGTGAGGTTGTAGTACAGAAAAGTCTCAGGTCTCAAGAGAAGCTAGAACAAATTGGAGGTTGAAGAAGGCTCCTCAATAAAGGGAAGAGATGTCATGGAGCTGTATCCTTGCACCCCAGTAGGTTCTGTATCTGCTGCAGCTGGGCCTCGCATGCCCGTGGGCAGGCATCCCCGTCCATGTCAATCATTATGGCTGGGTGTTATTCTTGTCTCCTCCAGGGTTTCGTGTGGCAGCCCATCTATGATCTACAGTGTAATTGCCGGCCTTGCGTAGACCTCGAAGATGCAGATGAGAGACGGCAATCAATCGAAACTCTCCGACTCCTTCGGGACCCCTACATCAATATGCGCTGCAGTTCTCACAAGAGTCAACCTTGGAATGGCAGACTGGTGAGCTTTACAAAATATGCTTCTGTTCCCCATTGGCAGCTGGTATATCGTTCGACATTCCATGCCTACAACTAATCTTGCGATAACTCTACATGATATGAACGTTAATCACCGTCGTCTAACTCGTCGAGCCGTCGTCCAGCTCGGCAAAGGGATCGTAGTCAGCCTCCATCATGGCCCTCTGCACAACTCTTCTCCTCACACCTTGATTCCCGCCATCAAAGATGGGTAGCACCGCAGCCTCCTGTACCAACCTCGCAAAGGGATACCTGCTGGTGTACGACTCTCTGTCTCTTCGTCAGTCAACAACAGACGTCATGGTTGCGTATACTCACATTCCCACAACCCGCATGGCCTCCGCAACACCCTTGACAGCAGCCTCGGACCCGTAAATCTTGGCTTGTGAACACAGCTCCACGGCGTTCCTCTCTCCACGATCCAGCGCGCTCGAGGCCCTCCACGCGACAAGTCTCGCCGTGTCGATTCTCGTCTTCAGCGAAACGAGCAGATCCGCCGCAGACTGCCTCTCCGCAACCTTGACCCTGCCCCCTCTGCTGTCTGTCTTTGCAAACTTCAGCGCGGCCAAGAAGGCGGTGCGCATGATACCTGCCCCCATGGCTCCAACCATGGCTCCCGTCGCAGCAAACGCCGTGTCGACGGCCCTGATGGCATCCTGTCCGCGTGCCAGCATGTACTTCTCCGGCACCCGGAGATTCCTGAATGCGACGCGAGGTCCGCAGTGCACCGTGAAGCCGGGCGTCTCTTGATACTCCACCACGCCGAAAGCTCCCTCCGGATTCTCGTCCATCACCGACCTGGGCACCGCCAGCAACATAGCCCCGTCCACCGGTTTCTCCGCGTCAGCTGCGAAGTCTCGACAGAAAACAACTTGCAAATCCGCTCCGTTCCCATCCCATCCAGCCCCGTTGCCCGCCCACATCTTCTCCCCATTCACCACCCAGCACCCATCCTGACCATCGAATCTCGCCGTCGTCTGCACGCCCATCCCACCCACCTCCATAAAATTGGCCGTACCCCCCCAGGTTCAGACCACTGAAACGCCGCCAGCGGGGCCCCCTCGCCCTTCAAAAACGGCTCGACAAGCTCCCTTTGCAACTCCGCCCCCGCCCCGGAGAACACCACCGGCATAATACCTAAACTAATGGTGAGAATATTCAGCGCCACGCCGGGCTCCTCGGCAAACAACTCCTCCGTGACCAGCGCCGCCTCGAGCAGCGTGCCGCCCGTGCCGCCGAGGTGCTGCGGCACGAGCGACTTGACGACCCCCGCGGCCGTGGCCTTTTCAAAAAGGTGCCTGGTCGAGAGGAAGCGCGATTTACCGTCGTTGGGGAGCTTCGTGTAGGCGTCGTAGGCGCCGCGGAGGACCTGCGAGGCGAATGTTGCCGCGTTGTCGCGCGCGGCGCGTTGAGAGCTGGAGAGGGTGAAATCGATCATGATCAGTGACGTGCTGCAACCGAGTGAGAAAATGTGATACTTGTCGAGGTGTTTGACGGAGCGGATGCTGGATCTGTGGTGTCTTATACGTGGTGAGACAGGCTGACCACCCAGCTTCCTGACGATCCCAGGCTGTAACTTGTGACAGGTCTGCATCTTTGGTACATTTGATGGGATTGACCCTCATCATTGGTGAGAACTGCGGAGCTGACATGTCCGCGCTTCATCTTGCCCTATTATCTGCACAAGTGTGCAGCAGGACTCGGGGTCTGTAAGCTTCACGATCAAATTTAAATGGAGTGAACAGTCGAATGTGCCAAGAATAACTCCGAAGAAGGGTATCATAACTAAAAGTATCACTATATCTATCAGAAAAATGTCTATTCATACATGTAACACAACGGTGTCCCTCCCGAAGTGTTCATCAAGTCCTTGATCTTGACCGGTTTCGCCAGCGGCGTCAGATCAATCGCGTCTTCGACACTGCCGTTCCGAGTTTTCGGCACGTTTTGAAAGGTCAGCGTTCCCG
Source organism: Colletotrichum lindemuthianum (assembly GCA_001693025.2). Classification (NCBI taxonomy): domain Eukaryota; kingdom Fungi; phylum Ascomycota; class Sordariomycetes; order Glomerellales; family Glomerellaceae; genus Colletotrichum; species Colletotrichum lindemuthianum. Next base: position 36,173 of record MASP02000630.1, on the reverse strand, counting down.
ACACCCCCTGCCGCTTCTCAAAGTCGAGGTTCTGCCAGACCCAGTATAGACGGTCAATCTGCGCCTGGTGAAGCCAGAACGCCGGGTCGCCTGGCGCAATCGTCTCGTCGGCGCCCGGGTCACCTCCGATAATGAGCTGGCCTCCCATGTTGACACCGAGTGTGTTTGGAAAGGAGCGATCGTCGCCTTGTAGCAGCGCGGCAAAATTTCTGATATTGTTCGAGTTGGTGATGAGGGTTGTCGTGTTGCGGAACGAGTTGTACGTCGACGCCACGTAGGCGTTCAGGTCTCTTTTCAGACATCTGGGAAGGTCGAAAAGTGGTCGTGACACGTTGAATGGCGTGTCGGTCCCATATTGCAATAAACGTGATGGCCCTATGTGGACCGTCATGTTGGAGAAGGGGCCTCTCTGGACGCAGCCACCTCCCGTGCCTGACTTGAGGAAGAGGATGTTTTTGGTAAACGGCTGTCGGATGCGAAGGCCGTCGTGGGGTATAGGTGCACCATCGCTGCCGAGAGATGTCTCCGAGCCGTCAAATACCGGAGACGCGGCTGGGTTCTGTGTGTCAAGACCCCATTCCCAGTACGGTAGTGCGCCTACTCTCGTCAGGTCTCATATAAAGACTTACTCTGCAGAGGACATACCTTTGAAGCCGCACTCAGTTCTCAGCTTGTCCTCAAACGTGGCGAGATAGTATCTGTGGAAGGCGAAAAATGAGGCCTGGTGATATTCAGTTCGGCAGCTCAGAGCGATGCTCAAGAGGGACAGCTTACGGTGAGATGGGCATTTCTAAAATTCAAGAAGTGAACGGCCACGAAGTCGTCATACAGAGACTTCGACATGGGTATTATTTGCCGGTCGGTCACTGGCGGTTTCAACATGAGGCACTGCACCGCGGCGATGAAAGACTTTCGGTCGGCTGCTGAGAGACTTCGCCTACTGATTGTAAGCATGGTCCTCGGGCTGCGGCAGCAGACGCAGGTCGGTCGTTAACATACCATTCTTTTCGGAACAAAATTGCTCTCCCCTGGCAGCCACCTCTCGGAGATGACCCAGTACCGTTTCCAGTACCAGCTCCAGGAATCATGCCGTTGATCGGACCTGCGCCATTCGTCGGAATCGTGCCATTCGATGGGACCGATGGTGTCGGCCGGCCATTGGTTTTCTGAGCGTTGATCAAAGCCATCCTGCTTAACTCGGCTAACGCCTTCCCGCTGTCGATATCTTTCTGAGAGAATACCAGTTTCGGTGGCGTCGCCGGTGGTTTCGGTGCTGGTGCGGTTGGTGGAATTGCTGGTAATGGCGCAGGCCGGGGGGGTGCTGGTCGGGGCGCCGGCGATGGGGCCGCTGGTGGTGGAGGCGCAACTGGCGGGGGCGCCGGAGGTGCTGACGGTGGTGGAGCAACTGGCGGAGGCGCTATTGGCGGGGGCGCAACTGGCGGAGGAGCAACTGGCGGGGGCGCCGGCGGTGCTGCCGGCGGTGGAGCAACTGGCGGAGGCGCAACGGGCGGTGGGGCTACTGGCGGTGGGGCTGCCGGCGGTGGTCTTGCCGGTGGTGGTCTTGCCGGAGTTGGCCTTGGAGGCATCATGGGTGGGAACAGTGGCTGCAATAACAGTGGGATCTTTTTCGGCTTCCTGTGATGACCTGAAGCAGGGGAAACGAGCGTGAGAAAAACACATAGCACCCCCCAATACCACGCCCAGCGCGCAACGGGAGCCATGGTGCCAACTAGAATACCTAAACGCAACAAGACGATTCTGTGAAAGAGGGAAAAAACGTCTTCACCCTCAAACCCTCAAACAGGCACGGGGCTATCGACGATATAAACAACAACGTTTGTTTAGTTGCGTCGAAGCGCAGATCCATGGAGCCAGGTGGTTTCACCAACACACTGTGACAGGATTAGAGTGTCGAACACACCATGACCCCATGAGACAGAGGCTATTTGTGCATGGATAGGTGGATGACCGCATCAAACTCGAAGGCGGGAGACGTCCAGTGTGTCAATTGGGCCCAAGGTGCCTCGGAGGGTTCGCGAATACCCGTTAAACTTTGGACTTGTTGAACGAGTGGCCGTGCAGTCACACACTGACGGGCCTGTCACTGTCAGCTCAGCGGCTGCATATTCGTCTCGCGTAGCCAGCGTGGGTGTGTGTCGTTCAGCCGATGATGAACGAGAAATGAGAAGACGAACAGCCTCTTGGACCCCTTGGACAATGTCTGCTTATCACCGACGATGGAGGTCAGCAAGGCCACCACGGCCGCGACTCTTGGGCGACATCTATCCATCCCTACCGCAGACACACACGGCATCTCTGGTAGTACGTGCTGTCTTGCGAAGCTCCTGTTCGGTGCCAGAACCTGAATGAGGCTGAGGCGTGGAAGTTCATCGGCTGCAGGGCGGAATTAAAGCCGGCTCCAGGTCTCCGAGAACTGCTGCCGTGGCAAAGAAAGCTTAGGGAGAGTGTGAGCCCCGGAATAGTAACAGGCGCCTTGAATGAGAGGCTGCTGAAAGGGGACACACACTCCGCCCATCGAGGCCCAAAGCTGGGTGCCCGACGCACCTGCCCGCCGGAACCCAATCATTTGCGACCAACTCTGAAGTGGCAGATGGGCAGAGTTTGCAGCACTGAACGAGGACCGTCATTGTAAGTCAAGGCGGTCGCCTCTCTGGTCGCCTCTCTGGTCGCCTCTCTGGTCGCCTCTCTGGTTGACTCTCTGGTCGCTCTCGGGATCGAATGCAGCGAAGACTTCGAGAAGCCATTGTGTCCGAGCCATCAGGAATCCCTCTTGTCGACGCCTTCTTGGGAGAGCAAGCTGCGTCATGAGCGGCAAAGGACTGATTGATCCGAAGCCAGGTCCTAGTGTAGTGCTGAGAGGCTTACAAAGACACACTAGCCACACTCTGGGACGTGAAAAGAAAGCCACTGGGAGTACCTCCGTAATAGGGGCGGCAATGCATGCTTATCTGCGCCTCACAGATCAATCGAAGTGGCAGCGGTCCAACCTTAACAGTCAGCTTGTACGGATATTCCGTAATACTATAAATGCCGGTCGAAGCTTGGGAGCCTGAAAGAAGGGACTGAAGTGCAGCAGGGATGATTCATCTTTCGCATCCTCTTGCGATACGAGGCGGTGGACATGGCTACCCATCAAGGTGCACATGAAGAGAATTATCATCGGACAGCCATCCTTCGAGATTACTTCGATCCTGCGATTTCATGCAGCAAAAAGACTGCTGGATTCCTCTAGGAGACACCGGCTTGCCATGTCACTGAACTGTCGTAATATTGAAGTGCATCGCCGCCTAAAGGACGCTATCAACGATGAATCATGCCGCATCACCAAGCTGTTGAGTCACCTCGCGCGCTGCACGGGCCACATCATCGCCTTCTGGACCCACCACCGATTAGATAAAAAAATCAAAGTCCCACGCTTGACGAGATGGAGGGGCACAACACCTAGAGGAGGGGCAGACACAACTGTCGTTTATTCTTGGACAGAACAGGCAGTACGAAAAGCTCGTCCAACACATCCAGCACATCGTTGAGCGAAAATGGCCTCCAACGAGTCTCCCGCCGCTCCTCACGAGCCACCCTACACGTACCGTCCGAACCAGGGTTACGATCAGACTGAGGAGGTTCCCCTCGAATTGAGAGCTGCTGCACGCGACGGCCAAGAGTACATCAAGGGCGACGGCGACGATGACGACGACAACTACGACGAAATTTTCGAAGACGACGAAGGAGACGGCGAGTGGGCCGCCCAGTCTGGCGACCTCACCAAGTCCTACAACCGCCAACGCATGTTCAACGGCAACAGCAACACCGACGGAGGCGCCGCACTCCCACGGTCGAACGCGCAACGTCCTACGGCCAACACTAAAGCAAGTGTCGACGACCAGATTACCGCGCTTTCGAAACATGCCTCCAAAATCCGTCTCGACAGCGTCAAGGGCGACGGCGGCGACGAGAAGAGCAAAGATAAGGCAGACCGCGCAACAAGCGAGCAGGTGCTGGATCAGCGCACGCGCATGATTCTTCTGCAGATGATCAACCGTGGCGTCGTCAGCGAGATCCACGGCGCCATCAGCACAGGAAAGGAGGCCAATGTCTACCACGCCGTGCTGCAAGCCGACGACGGTCCAAACATTCAGCGCGCCATCAAGGTCTATAAGACATCCATTCTGGTGTTCAAGGACAGAGAGAGATACATCACGGGCGAGCACAGGTTCCAAAAGGGCTTCGACAAGAGCAGCAACAGGAGCATGGTGAAGCTGTGGGCCGAGAAGGAGTACCGCAACTTGAGGAGGATACACGCCGCCGGCATCCCCTGCCCGGAGCCCATCAGCCTCAAGCTGCACGTCTTGGCAATGGCTTTCCTCGGTGACCGCAAAGGATGGGCCTACCCTCGTCTCAGAGATGCCAATCTCACAGGCGACGACGTTGATCAGCAGTGGAGGGGTCTCTATGTTCAGCTGCTCGGTCTCATGCGCCGCATATACCAGGTCTGCAGGCTCGTGCACGCCGATTTGAGCGAGTACAACATCCTTTACAACGACAACAAGCTGTACATTATCGATGTATCGCAGAGTGTTGAGCCCGACCACCCGCGCGCCCTGGAGTTCCTCCGCATGGATATCAAGAACGTCGGGGACTTTTTCAGACGCAAGGGCGTCGATACCCTTTCGGATCGCGCCATCTTCGATTTCATCACTGCGATAGAAGGCCCTGTCGAGGAGCCCGGTCTGTCGGAGGCGCTCGAGAATCTTTATGCTAGCCGGCCCGCCGAGGACGACGAGGCAGCCGACAGTGTTGAGGTCGACAATGAGGTCTTCCGCAACCAGTACATCCCTCAGACTCTGGAGCAGGTCTACGACATCGAGAAGGACGGTGCCAAGATCGGCCAGGGCGAGGGTGACAAGCTCGTCTACAAGAACCTGCTTGCAGACACAGTGGTTAAGGACCAAGAGCATCAAGAGGATGACGAAGACGAGGATTCGGATGAATCTGGCAGCGGGGCTTCCCTTGACAGTGATGATGAGGACGACGAATCAAGGTTCGAGAAGGGCCGTCCCAGGGGTCAGAAGCACGTACCCAAAGACGAGAAGAAGGCAAGACACCCTCCACTGAACGTTGTCATCGGATCAAAGCTAACGGAAACTAGGCACACAAGACGGCGGTCAAGGAAGCCAAGCGCGAAAAGAGAAAGGAGAAGATTCCCAAGAGTCTGAAGAAGAAACTAGTATCGTCTTCGTCGAGGAAGAAGCACTAACCCTGCCATCGATGGTTGCCAGCGTTGAAGCCTTTGGATTATTGGCTTGAAGCCGTATCACCATCGTATGAGAAGACGCGCTTGTAATCGAATGATGAGACTCGATCGGCCATGGACAGCCAGCATTCTGTGTTTCGCGCATCCGCGTAACCGCTGTTAGCTTGCAAACATGGCTCTAGACAGCCATTGGCACATGATGATCAAAGAGAGCCCTGACGATTACAATGTTGCGGAGGATAGTGAGAAGCGACGACGCGGAGCCTCCGTACCAAACGAGATCCAGCAGAATAAAAGCATGTTCTTCGTGGCAACGTCCCCGTCAAAGTGATGGTATTGAAGTTGGATTGCAACGTCCCCACGGTTCCAGACCACTGTTCATTTTAGTCCACCTTCTTTCCCAGCATGCTTCATTCAATACCCAACATTCTTTCCCTTGTCTGACGCTCTGTTATGGATAGGAAGGAGTTGGCGTAGGCACCTGCCCTCGATACAGGAAGCAGGCAGGCACCTTCCGCCGCGACTTCTCATAGCACCTGCCTCCTATCCAGTACCTTCCTTCCACGCCAGTCGATCCCTTCCATCCATGACCAGGGCGTTCCATCTTCTCCTCATCAGAATTTTCTGCCCACGACCTTTTCCATTTTCTTGCAGCGAAAACATCTCGTCATATCCCAACGTCAAGCTTCAATACATTGTCTCCATTACGGTCTTTACCCTCAACCTCTGCTTCGGAGCACGCACAAACTCCCTTCATTCGTTCTCTATCCTCCTCTACCTCTACCGCCCATCATGCAGCTCATACTCATGATCCTGCTGATGGCAGCCATGGTTGCTTCTCAAGCCAACCACAAAATCAGCGGCTTCGAGTACTTCGGCTGCGTCAACACTACCCAAGATGTTTTCAATGCCCCCGTCCAGTTCCCTGGCCAGTATACCCCTGAGCAGTGTCAGACTGCCTGCGTCGGCTTCGACTACGCCGCTTCCTTCGCCAGGTACGTGACCCTCTTGAGTCGCTGGCTTTCGTGTGCTAACCATGTTTTCTACAGTGGCTGCCGCTGTGGACGAGACATCCAGATCTTGATCAAGGTCGACGAGTCTCTCTGCAACAACCGCTGCGTGGCCAGTACTCCTGACTTCGGATACTGCGGTACGACCTCGGCCACTTGCAACTATGCCAACGTCTATCAGTCCTGCGACCTGATTGCGTCTGCCACGAACTCTGGCACCGTCGTTCCCAGCCAACCTGCCGGTGGTGCAAGCGTTCCCCCTGCTGGTGCCACTTCTCCTCCTGGAGGCTCTATCCCTCCTGGCGGTGCGTCTCCTCCTGGCGGTGCGTCCCCTCCTGGTGGTGCGTCTCCTCCTGGCGGTGCGTCTCCTCCTGGCGGTGCGTCTCCTCCTGGCGGCGCGTCTCCTCCTGGCGGCGCGTCTCCTCCTGGCGGCGTCAACTCACCTCCAGGTGGCTCTACGCCTCCTGCTGGTGGCAATCCTCCTGACGGCTCCAACCCCCCCTCAGCTGGCTCTTCTCCGCCATGCCCTAATTCACCGGGTGCCCCCAGCCCTTCAGATGGCTCTGACCCCTCCGGTGGTGTCAACACTGCTCCTGGCGGCTCTATCCCTTCTGATGGCTCCAACGCTCCCGCTGGTGCTACAGCTCCTGGTGGGCCACTCACCTTGACTGTCATCGTGCCACCTGGTGGTGCCACGCCTACTGATGGTATCACGCCTCCTGCTGGTGCTTTTACTTCAGTTGTCTTCGTGCCCCCTGCTGGCTCTGCCCCTCCCGGCGGTGTTCTCACTTCAACAGTCGTCGTTCCTCCTGCAGGCGCCATCCCTTCAGACGGCACCAACCCCCCTGGCGGAGTTATTTCTCCTGGCGGCGCTCTCACTTCAACAGTCGTCGTTCCTCCTGCAGGCTCTGTCCCCTCAGACGGTTCCAACCCTTCTGGTGGGGCTGTTCCTCCTGGAGGCGCTCTCACTTCGACTCTTTATGTGCCTCCTGGCGGTGCCACGCCTTCTGCTGGCGGTCTTACTTCAACTATCTTCGTCCCTCCTGCAGGCTCCATGCCCTCGGACGGTACCAATCCCCCTGGCGGCGCTGTTCCTCCTGGCAGTGCTCCATCTTCTGGCGTTCCTGTGCTGCCTGGTGGCTATGGCGATCCTGTTGATGGTGCCAATCCGTCTGGAGCATCCAACACTGCGCTCCCTGGCCTTCCCCAGACGGCAGTCGACCCTTCCGCTGTCACCTTTGCCACTTTCCAACTCCCAACCATCACCCGCACAGTTCGTCACGCCACCAAGTCGACGATTGTGTACTACACATTCACCCCTGGCAGCGTGGTCACCTCATGCCCGCTGCAGGGCGATCCCACTCCGGCGGTTCCTTCGGTCGGCGGAGCTACCTCGGGCCCAGTTGTCATCCTCCAGACAATTGTCGTTCACCAGCCGCCTCAGAGCATGCCGGTCCCTCCAGTCGCCACAGTGTCCATTGACTTGACACCTGGAGACCCTGCGCAGCCGACCCTCAGTGGTGCTGCCCTTACATCGCTGATTCCGTACGCGGACCCGCCGTTTCCTACGGCTCCGGTTAACATCAGCGTCAGCGTCACGACCCAATCCGTGTCACCTGAGCTTCGCACTCTTCTGCCAGACGACCCTTCCGGTCCGGCATCCACGTCCGGCCCTGCTGTGCTCACTACGGCGCAGGGTCATCGGGCCACAGCTGGCATGGCTGGCTTGGCTGCTGTCGCTGTCGCTTTTGTGGCTGCTGGCTTCTAATTTGATGGTGTTGTGCGTGGACATGAATGGTTTGTTGCTTTCTTTTTGGGACATTTTGGAGGCCAAGTAGCTGTTCGGCGTGTAAGATCGGCCTAGAGTTGTCAAGTTGAAAGCAGTTCTGTAATTAGCAAGTCTCGGCCTCGAGCCTGTGGAGAATACAAAGTCATGTGTCTCGTCCTGTTAATGTTGACCCGCCATGATGACGTTTGCTCGCGAGGCCGAGGCAGTAGCAAGTACAAGTATGAATGGTTGCCTCGGCGATTGACTTGGTTCCCGCGTCCGTCGACGAGGCTGAAGTTCAACACAATGCACCCACGTTCTTGGGCAATTATGGTCGCGTTGCTCTGGTTATGATGCGGTCAGATTCAGGGATACGATTCAGAGGACAGTCAGCAAACTGTACAGACCAAGCCTGTGGCTCGTGTCACAGGGCGGTATGATGCTATTTTGGGAGCTCTGGGTCCCCCTAACCTGCGACTTCACACGGTGCACCTGAGACCGCACGTTAGGGGCCTCGCCTCACCTCAGCTATCTTATCTTACTGGGTGCAGTCATTCAATTGTGCCGTGCTTGGAAGTGGGAAATTGATGGAAAGATACGTACCGAGCGCTTTATCTTCGCATGCAGGGAAGTCGCACCGATTCGGTACTTGTTCGGCTTCGTTCCCGGCCTAGAATCGTTTGTAGGTACCTAACCTTCCTTATCTGACTGTCCTGACTGTCCTGACTGTCCTGACTTGACTTGACCACAAAATCATCTGCTTGTCCTCCCCCCGACCGACCGATAGTTTTCTCGCGTTCTGCTGTCTTGGATTCCCCGAGAGCTCACACGACATCATAGACTGGCAGTCGACGATCGCAACTGATTCTGGTCGGTCAACCACCGACCGCGCAGCAGCAGGCACCCATGACAGAATCACAGTCCGGAGTTCCATGTCCGAAGCGCGACGCATCCCCGCGGGCCCAGTCTCCGTCTCGGCGTGACGCGCTTCTCACCGTTCCGGATGCGGACGCAGAAGGCTCGGCAGCGGTTGTTTGTGGTGACGACCCAGCAAGCGCCGTCGCCGTCAGCCCAAACACCCAGACGTCCACCTTTGCGATCCGCTCACGCCAGTCAGCATCGGTAGCAGGAACACGATCGGCACCAGCACACGCCGGTGAGGTCTCGCTGGGTCCGTTCTTCGAGGTTCTCACCTTTGACTTGCGCTATCACATCTACCAACTCGCCTTCGGCAGCAAAATCCTCCATCTCTACCTGCTCTACCGTCGCGGCCTGCAGCCAGATGTGAGATGGAGGAAAGGCCATCAGCCTGTGCCAGCCTTGTACCCTCACTCGCCGGGCGTGTCTTGCATGGACCCTCCGTCGGCGGACGCGAGCACGTCGCCGGAGTGGTACTGGTGGAGCTGCGTGTGCGCCCCTGAGAACCGCAACCTCGAGACGAAACTGGGAGATCAGTGTCCGAGGGGTTTCTTTCAGTCGTGTGCGCCGAAGCAGACGTACCTGGGGGTTCTGCCATGGCTGCTGACGTGCCGGAGAGCGTGAGTCTGACTGCCCCGGAGCGTCTGGACATGGTACTGACGTCGGTGTAGCTATGAGGAGACGATTAAGGTCTTGTACGCAAGCAACACATTCAAGTTTGAGCAGAGGCTCGAGGCCATGTACTTTCCGTACGCCATCACCACGTCACATCTCGAATGGATCACGTCGCTGGAAATCCGCATACCGGACCGCGACGAGTCTCTCATCGACCGCACGCTGGACAGGGCGCCACGTCCGTCGCAAGAGGCACCTCTGATCGAAGACCTACGGGCCCTCAGCGCGCGCGACCAGTACCTCCAGATTATCAACCAGATCGCGCCCACCTTCCCCGCGCTGCGTCGACTGCACATCTCCTTTGAGGGTTCGGTCCGACGCGTTCCGGTGCCCAAACCGAACGTGACGACGTTGTTGATCTCTACAATTGGCGAGGTCGACGCGGACGAGTTGGAGGCGCTCATTTTAGGTCCAATCGATGCGCTGCCGAGGAATGTAGAGAAGCAGGTGCTCTTTTATCAATCACTCTACACGGCGCTGATTGCGGCAGAGGAGAGACAGCGCGGCGAGGAGATCAAAGAGGTGGAGCATATGAGGAACGACGGACGGCCGGGATGGACGAAATACTGGCGATCGCTGGCGACAGCAGATGAGCCGAGGGCCGGATACTGGGTTTGCAAGCATGGCTGACGAATGCCTGATAGATGCGATTGGGGGAGTGTGAGGCTTCGAGACGGAACTCCTCGGTTGTGTACTATGCCTACCGTCGAGCACACCTGTTAAAGGCATTTTGACTTTCCATACCAAGGTACCTTTTGCCGTACCCTGCCTGTTGTCTGTGGAATCGAACGCGATGCCCTGCGAACCGCTACGATTGGCGGGATGGCGTGGTGTGGGAGCAAGGCCCGTCGTTGCGCCGTGCGGCCCTTTGAGTTGTTCATGCTTCCCCTGTCTTGGCCTGTCACAATTGCAATGCGGCGAGACGGGAGATGTGCATGTTGGGGATGTTTTGGGGGGTGTTTTATGCGGCAACTGGCGACGTTGCTGCTTTTCTCTCTCGAGTGGTGAGATGTTCCTACGCTTTGACGACGTGTTTCCTGCCAATTTGTTTCTCTTCTGCCCCCCATTGAATGTTTCTGGGTCTCGATACTGATATATATCCGGACAACCGCTCGGGCTCTTACGGGGTTGACCTTTGACTTGATTTTCCGCTTCTTAGACTTGATGGTAGATTGCCGTCATCTGATTAGAGTGGGAAAGCGAAATCGAAGGCACGAACTGTCGGCACCGATCGTCACGATATCACGACATCATATGTAATGACATCACGACATCATACATCACCAAAGCAGCGAAACACAAAGCCACCGGCCACCATGCTGACGCCCATATCGTCCGTGAACGCCTGGTACTGGCGCTACCTCGAAAAGTTCTACGCCCTGCCGCCCTACCCGCCGCGCAAGCGGACGCAGCCGATGCAGGTCCTCTGCGTGGGCCCGCCGCGGTCCGGGACGGAGTCGCTGCAGCAGGCGCTCCTGCTCCTCGGCTACGACCACACGTACCACGGCTGGGACATTGTGTACGAGGACCCGCCGATCCCGGCGCCGGGGTGGGTTCGGCTGGCGCGCAAGAAGTGGTTCGGCGAGCGGACGGACGGGGAGGTGGAGATTTCGCGGGCCGAGTTTGACGAGCTGGTCGGGCACTGCACGGCGGTGACGGACGCGGCGGCGAGCTGCTTCGCGGCGGAGATGGTGAGGGCGTACCCCGAGGCGAAAGTCGTGCTCAACGTGAGGCGGGATCTGGAGGGGTGGCACGAGAGCGCGGTGAAGACGCTGGTTCACGTGAATAACAGCTGGAGCTTCTGGGTGGCGAGCTGGTTGGACCGGGAGGCGTTCTGGGCGTGGCATGTTTACGAGAGGTGGCTGTGGGCGGTGTTTTTCAGGGCGCCGGACGGGGATATGGCGGGGGCTATCAAGAGGAACGGGAGGTGGATTTATCGCGGTGAGTTTTTACTTTCTCCTTGATGCTTTTGCTCCTTGTCTGGCTCGGGGTACCTACGGGAGATGAAGGGGATGGAGGTGGATGTATACGGAAACATGGATGTGAGAATGAAGCTGACGATGGCCACCAGAGCACTGCGACATGATACGGGGCATGGTCCCGAAGGAACGGCTTCTGGAATGGTCCGTCGACGAAGGCTGGGGACCGCTGTGCGCGTTTCTCGGCAAGGAGGTTCCGGACTGTCCGTTTCCCCACGCCAACGCCGTCGGTCCCGGTGGCGGGTGGAAGGCGAGGGAGGAGATGGCGACCAAGAGGTGGATCGAGGGAGCGCTGACGAACCTGATATGGCTGGGCATCCTGTTCGTCGGCGCCGCCGGGGTCTGGTTGAGATGGGGGAGGTAGCTGAGCGCTGGACTGCGAGCTCGATGAGTCGACATGGCTGGATGTAATGAATCGGAGGGGAGAAGATGGAAGCGGCGGAGTTGTCGGACAGGAAGCGCCAAGATGCAGTCGTATTTCATTGCGAACGCGCTTTTGAATATTCATATTAAGGGGCGCTTCGGCACCAGGGGGTTTTGCTCCGCTGATCTTTACGTTACTGGGATGTCCTGCTGTCGCAGAATGAGAGATCTCGAGTCGGGTCGGTTCGATGCCGAGTGCGGAGTAGTAAAGAGGGTTGGCATTCATGCACCCTTAGTATAACCTGTGAAGCCTGGACACTTGGAGTAGAATGAGAGGCACAAGGTGAAGAGCCAAGGCTAACTTATGGTAGAGGCGAAGTCAAGAAGCCGCCGGATGCTTCGAGTGGGAGAAAGCACTTCCTAGGGATTTACAGGACAGTTCGATTAAACTCGTTGTCTCTCCATCATCTGTGGAGTACTTGACTGGTTAGACGCAGCTTATTGAAGATATGAACAAGTCGTGTTCATTTATGAATCCATGCAAAGAAGTAGAGTTGGTCTTGGACCGAGTATACACTAAAGGAAATCATACGGAAAGGGACCAGACATTCCATTGGCCTCGGCCCGCTGGGATTGCAGCAACTGACGATGATTCATCTGTTAGAGTTGCGAGTAATTTCTTCCCATCATGGGCACACCCTGCGTAGCACTCTTTACGGGACCAACACGCCGGAGAAGCAGTCAAGAGGCCTGAATGTCCCTGAATGCCTTGAACAGGGCCACTTGGTTTAAAGATGCCCAACGCCGTGTGCTTCGCGGGATGCCATAGATGCGTCATTGCTCCCGTTCTCGCACCCGTGTTAGCAAGCCACTCACTCGTTTATAATGGCTAATGCTGTTCTTTCTTTTGGGACGCGGCGTCTCTGCATTCTGTTAATCTCTCTGTTTCATCATCTATTAGTTCTCGTCAGCGCTTCGCCCACCCCTGATACCAGCACGACGCTCCCCGCCACCGACCGAGTTCTCGACAAGCGCGTCAGGATCCCAATCGTTCAGTTTGACAGTGATTATAAAGGCCGTGTCGAAAGAGGGAAATGGTTCAAGAAGCTCTTCAAGTATCCTGAAGACACATTGCCCAGCCCATTTACGGATCCAGACGACTTGGACAAATGGGGATGGGTGCCTTGGATGGAACACTATCCGTTCCTCATCAGAACAGCCAAGTTCGGTGAATTGCTGGACGACGCCTTCGCCGACAAAGAATTTCCCGTGGATATTAAGAAAGCCATATTGTTCGAAATGGTCCACAAAAAGGAATTTACAATGAAAAATGGCCGCAAAGGACATGTTAGTGAGACGGATCCTTCGGCTGCTTCTGCTTGCTGACCCCGTCCTCCTTTCTCCCCTCCCACAGCCGACATATGGGCGCTACGGAAACGTTGCCGCTCCTCACGCGGGGGCCTTCATCTTCGACAACAACTTCAGCCCAAAGTACGCACAAGCACTCGCCAAGGAGAAGTTCCCAGAAATGAACCCAGGCGACATCCCCGACCTCGACACGCTGTCCGACGTCGCCTGGTTCCAGTGGCGCGAAAGCTGCCTGGCCACCAACGCCGGCGGGTTCGGCGGCCTCAAGGTCATTTTCCAGTCACGCGTCACCTACGCCCCGACGTACGATATGGTCACGGAGGTTCTCCGAAAAACGGGACAAACCCGGGTTCCCGGTTGGGAGAACCGCGTCACCTACTCCATGGACGAGGACGCGGGCCTGGCCATCCTCGGCACGGCCCACGGCGCCTCGCCGGCCTGGATGCTCCTCCAGCACAAGAAGGAGATGGGTCTGAAGGCCATCAAGGAGGTGGTGGTGTGGGGGGCGCTGGGAGGTTTTCCCCTGGGTGCCAGCGCAGCCGTGTCCGATTTGATCTTGAGGTTCACCGTTGTGGACGCTTAGATGGCAGGGCGCGGGTTTCATCAACGTTGGGTAGTAATCTCGCAGGGCGATACCCCTTGGGCGCGCACGAACTTGAGCTGGCGGAGTCGACTCAACCACAAACTGTCGACGACGAGTTTACCGTGAGAGAATACTGCCATCTAGCGGGCAAACGGGCTGTTGAGAGCACACGAGACAGCTTGCCAGGGCGGCGGCTGGCCGCAGGTCCACAGGCTTCGTAGACCAAATTCGCACCTTTTTGCATCCCGTCCGTGAAGTAACGGGCGTGGCCAATGTGTACTTCTCTGGAATCACCTCCTGCGCCATCTTCTTTGCACAGCCAACGATGTGGCAGCTTATTGTCGGTCATTCACAACACCGGTGACAAATAGCGGCATCATACTCGGCCCCGAACTCCGCCCCGCTCGGCTTCCGCGATGTGGAGCCTTCGGCTTGCGGTTGCTCTGTTCAGAAAACATCCGCGGCATCGTGATCCCCAACACGGCTTGGGATAATGAAAATCCCGGGATTGTATAGACATTCTTGAAGATCCACGACAACCAAGCCACTGACACGCATGGAGTGCAGTGACTGAAGACTGTCAACACCGAGAACCTGGGAGCACAAGATATCCCTAGCTGTGCCTATGCCGTGACGTGGAGAGCTGTCTCCGTCCTCAGACAAACGCGGAGTAATAACATTCAGGCAGTATAAGAGAGCCTTGGGATAGTTCAGATATCTTGGGGTCGAGAATTGCACAGCCAAAACAAAAGACATACAACACCAGGTATTCGCTGATCGTCACCGACTCAACTACTAATCCAGCCCTCATTGGCTTATCTATGGGAGAGCGGACGGGATCCCGAGTTTTCCAATGGGTATGGTCGTATGTGGCAGATGGTCTTGTTGAAATGCCTCATATACAAACTGATGCGTGAAGTGCCGTTGAGTTGTCCGTTAGGTGCTATGCTACATGGCAGCGACTAGCTAATTTGCGACTGTGTGAAAAGTGATTGGCAAAACTGATCCCTTCAGCGTCAATCCCGTGTAGTTTCGGCCTATTAAAACCTATGCAAAACTCAAGGATCCCTATTATCTCGCAACTAAACTCTTACAGCAGATGTTCTTATGTTTCTTGTGAAGTTCTGTAAGTAACCAATGCCTGCTCGTCCCATGTGAATGACTTCGAATGCTCCGATGAGGCCCGGAATTGGATGAGGGAAAGTGCTTCAGACTAGCAAGCTCGTTTGGCCCCCTAGGTAGAACACCTAACTACCTTTAGAAATCGCTTAGTCGGAAGGCAACGGCATGGATGATAGAGGGACTACAGCTAATGGGAGCCGCTTTGATACGCCCGAATCATATCGAGTCTTGGCCACTGACTATTCATTCCAGACTTGTAAAGCGAGTGGAAAGTCCGCCCCAAGGTTGTTTATGAAGTGGCGAGGCTTCTGTTGTCGATGTTTGCCAAACATATGATCGACTGTGCTGAAAGAATCAAGGATATGTTAGTCACACTAGATGCAACAGAACTTTCAGACTGTTTATCTCGAATCATGGTACTGCCCGGTACGCACTAAATCCGTTGCTCTTCTATTGCCATCCAGGTTGTGCTGTTCACATGGGGTTTACTAAGCAAATTCGAGAGTGTTTCTAAGACATCCAAAGTTATCATCGATATCGATATAAGCCCTGTTTACTGGCATTAGATGTCTAATCTGCTAGTGACCTTCATCATTCTTCTTCAGACCACATTTCCTATCCTGTTTCGATCTGTTACACATAGACTATGAAGAAATGGAAAAGGATGTTCAAGTCATAAGAGACATTTGTAGCAGCAATCTGGCTGAATAGGGCTATTTAAAAGAAAGTTGGTATTGCCCTGTCGCGCTGTGAAGTTACACAAGCTAGAGGTCAGAAGCACATGATGGACAGTGGGTTTGAAATACAGTCTAGGTACCCCCACTTCCGGCGGAACACGAATGTATCGTCGTCACTTTATCTTAATAGACTACGTCTATGGAAATACCTGACTGATGCTTGGGACTGCTTGCCTCGGCGCAAACGAGTCTCAGTTTTTTTAAGATTTAATCGACATGCAATCTCTGATAGTCTGACTTCTACTGGGTCATCACTGAGGTTTTCCTCGCAGGCGTATAATAGCTAGAGTTTGGAAACTTGAAAACATCTTGTTCATGAGAGAGGGGCGCTATCTTCTGCTTTTGGATTTCCGATACAAACAGCATGCAGCAACTGAGTCCTGACCCGCAGGGATACGCAGATGTAGAGCACCGCAGTTGGCGGACCTTCTGCCCAGTAGACGTCGCTCGAGATTGGAGAAACCGCTCTCCTAACTCAGTGAGAAGGCCTGCCAGTCTGTTCACTCAATGTTGGAAGAAGGTGTTGTGGAGCAGAGAAGATGTACACCAGAAGCGGTTACTTTTCAGGTCGAGTTTCAAAAAGCTCGTCGACGTCTGATACGCAGGCGCTATGACCAGCTGAACAGCTTCAATCTCACTGAAAATGAGTGGGAAATTCTGCTTACGCATCGTGGCCCCATGCTCGCCACCGTTCATCAGGGTTGGAAATTAGTCTAGTTTAGTCTAGTATAGCCTATACTAATACTAGACTAGTTTAGTATTGGCTATACTAATACTAAAGTAGTTTAGTATAAGCTATACTAATATTATACTAGCCTAGTATTAGTATACTAATTAGTATATATTAAAATATTACTATTTTTAGAAATATACTAAAAATATTATAATATATAGATTAAAATAGTTTTATAATTATAATTAATTGAGATTTTAAGTATTATCTTAAAGAATTTCTATAAGTAAGAATTAATATTATAGTTTATTAATATTATATATATATCTGAAATATAAGAAAGATATTATATATATAGAAAGTTAAAAGCTAGTAGTATATATCTATATATATATATATATATATATATTAGAAGTATAATATTATTTATATTAATATATATATAAGTATAAATAATAAATATAGTAATATATTATTATAGCTAGCTGTTATAGGCTATGTCTGGATATTCAGCTAGGGCTGTGCTTAGGTATCTGAAGCTAACCTCCTCGCCCGGGTGGGGCTCCAGTAGGCTCTATATAGTATTATATATACAGACTTTTCTATATATTTGTGAAGGTTTCTCCTTTACTTTTTAGTTCTAAATAAATAGTATTTTATATTACCTTCCGGTTAAATAAGTTTAGATTCAGCTTTTTATATATTTAGAATTTAGTTTTATTTACTATATAGATAATATTAGGTAGAATATAGCTTCCTACTAGTGAAGTATATAATCTAGTTAAGTATAGCTCCTAGGATATAATATTATATAATAGATAACTAATTAACTAATATAAAGAATAATAGAGAATACTAAAGCTTCTTAGGATATTCCTATAAATAGTAATTCTATAAGTAAACTATTTTAGTAGTAATTATAATATATCTTAAGTTTCCTCTTCTAGAGGATTAATAAGCTTTTATGTATATTAGTAAAATAAGATATTATAGTAAATAATAACTTTTAGATAATTATTATAATAGATATTTCTAATCTATATTAAGATATTTTAGTAACCTCCAGAATAATATTTATTAGGATAATAACTTTTAAGGTTAATAATACTATTATATTTCTATTAGTAATTAATTACTAGAGGAAATTTCTTCTTCTACTTCTAAAGTTTTTAAGTAAATAGAAGGAATATTAAATATAAACTTAATAGATAAAAATTAAACTTAAGATTAACTACTATTTTTTTAATAGTAATTAGGAATATTAATATCTAATTTACTTCTATTTAGATTTTAGTTTTCAGTAGGTAGTTAAAATTTCTATATAGTAAGGAGACTAGAGAATTTCTATAATCTAAATAATTTTATAAATTATCTAGATAAAATTTATCTAGATCCTAATAGCTAGATTTATATTATTATTTAACTATAAAACTTTAGATAGAAAGAAAATAAATATCTAACTATTTTTCTATTTAAATTTAAAAAGATTCTTACTAATACTAGAGAGTATATATAGTTAAATATAATCTAGATCTTCCTACTAGAGGTTACTTTACTTTTCTATTTTAAAAAGTTATTTATTATAGTTAACTTTCTTATAGAGTATAGATTTTAATTATCTAAAATTTAAAATATAATTTAGAAACTTAAATATATAAAAAAGATATTAATATATTACTAACTATCTTACTAGAGACCTACTACTTATAATATAGAAAGTAATATTGTAATAACTAAAATAGTTAAGAAGTAATAATAATATTAAAGTTTTAGTAGTTTCTTCTTTACTCCTAAGAAATACTCTAAAGACTATTAAGATATTTACTGATATTTTAAATATAGTAAGAAAAGTTATATCTATAGGAATTATAAAGTTTAAAAATATAAAAAGATTAATATAAAGGTTATAAAAGCTATATCTACTCTAAATTATACTAGAGATAACTAGGAGGATAGTATTACTCTACTTAGTAATAGTAAGAATTTAGAAAAAAAGTAACTTTAGAGTAAAGTTAGGCTCTAGAGCTAACTGAGGTGGAAGTAATAAAATAGAGGAAATAATAGGAAAAGAAATAGGTAAGTAACTAATAGTTAGCTACTATTTAGATTAGAATTAATAGAGGTTACTCTATTAATATACTTATTAATATAACTATAATATTTATATTATTATTAATATCTTCCTTATAAAGAAATTTTACTTCCTACTGGTTAATAAGTTAAAGAGATAAATAAGAGAATATACTACTAGGTTATTACTTAGTGATATTTAGAAAGTAATTATTCTAACTTTAGAAGTTAGTAGTTATATATAGAAAATCTATATTTATATTATAGAGAACTTATAGTTACTTTTATATTTTAGATAATTATAGATAGAAAATAATTATATTATCTATAATACTAAAACTTAATAGATAATATATAAGAAGGATAATATAATAGTATATTTAAAATATTAGAATAAGCTAGTATAGCTTAAAGAGATCTAGTTAGCTTAGCTACTTAATACTAATTTATTTATATTTATCTATTAGTATACTATATAGTATACTAGTAAGATATTAAGCTCCTACTAAGTTATATCTATTAGTTTAGTAGATATTAAGAAAATGTTAGTTCTGAAAGTAGAGGTAAACTTAAGAAATTATATCTCTGTAAATATCTTGAAGGAATTCCTGGATCTTTTCTATCTAGATTTAATATACTAACTGCCTTTCAGCTAACTAGAGATAGACTACTATATCCTATTAATTCCTAATAATAAGGAATAGAAATTAGATTTCCTATAGAAACCTCTCTATAGTATATTATAGGAGGAGCTTCTAGTATTTAAGAAAACTCTGGAGGATTTACTTAATAAGTGTGAAGGGCTGGACCTAGGCTTATTTAACTGGAAGGTGGCGTAAAATACTATTTATTTAGAACTAAGGAGTAAAGGAGAAGTTTTTATGAGTGCGTGGAAAAATCTATATATATAGTATTATATAGAATCTACTGGAGCTCTACTTAAGTGAGGAGGTTAACTTTAGATACTTAGGTATAGTTTTAGCTAGATATTTAGATATAATCTATAATATTATTCCCCTCCTCTCTAGCTGCCGCTTAGTTAGAAGCTATAAACTAGGTTCCTATTATTATCTATAATCAGTCTATATATTACCTTATATTACTCTAGGGCTACTATATCTATAATAATATTAATAAGTTTCTATATAGAGCTTATATATCCTTCCTATTTAACGAGAGTTTCTTATTAGTATCTTTTCCCCACTTAGTATATCCTTATAGTAAGAATATTTTTAACTAGCTATTCAGCCTCCCTATTATTATCTACTAATAATAGTAGCTAACTATCCACTATAATCTACCTAAGTAGTAGATAAGTAGTAGCTTTCTAAAGTAAATCTATATAGAGTTATAGGTAAATAGACTCTAGAGTATTTAATTTTATAATATATAGTAAGAGGATCTTTACTATTATATACTTATAGTATAGTTAGGCTAGTTTTTAGTTTAGCTTTAGTAACTTATAGTTAGATATATTTAACTATACCTTATTGCTAATTTAATATTAATCTGCAGGAGACTAGGTTTTATTTACCTAAGCTTCTAACTTCTACTAAATAGTAGCTATCTCTATATAGATATATATTATTACTAACTATATTTTCTTGACTAGTTAGTAGGCTGCAGTTTTACTACTGCTAGGTAATTCTATATAATCCTTAGTAACTAGGATAAAGTTAATATAATATCTATAATCTATAAAGAAAAATATAGTTCCTATTATATTATACTATTAGTTACAGAAAGTTAATTATATAATAGGTAGTAGGTTACTTTAGTTATCCTGGAACTAGTAGGTAAATATTCTTAAGACTACTTAGATCTCCTAGTTATATTATTCTATAATTCTATTAGTTTATAAGTAGTAACTAATATTTAATAGATGTATAATATCTATTAATCTATAGAATTCTTTCTAGAAGTAATTTACTTAGTTAGATTTTCTATTACTTATAATAGAGTATAGTATTCTATAGAACCTATAGTAGTAATTAAGAAACTACTAGATATATACTTCCGCCTCTATTATATCTATCTCCTCTAATATAGAAACTTTATTTAGTTAATTAATAATAATCTAGAGGTAATAGTTATTTTATCTTTTTATAGAGAGTAAGTTAGTAATAAAATCTATTAATAAGTTAGAGTGTAACTAATTAAATATTAGTAGGGATTTTAGGAATCTCTTTTTAGCTTACCTCTAGATATAAATATCTTTATATATATTATAGTTATATATAAATTAGTAGATACTTTATAACTATCTAGATTAATAGAATTATTAGTTTATAATCTCTAGTATACTATTATACTCTAGGTAGTTTATAGGGGAGGAGTTATATAACTTCTATATTAGTTTAATCTTAAGTTTATTAAGGAGGCTATTACTCTTTTTACTGTCTGGTATCTAAAACCTCTCTCTAAAAATAAGTTATCTTAGTATATTAATAATATACTTAGTAATTTGGATTTTAATATAGAAATTAGGGGGAAAGGTATATTTTTCCTACTAAATTACTGTAAAAATCTATTAGTATAAGGAGTTTCTCTTAGTAATATAATTTTATATCTCTTATAAGTTTAGTTTTCTTTTAAAAATCTAGATACTAATAATATTTATATATTCTATCTGGAGCCTTATAGAGATAGTAGTATTTAGGATAACTTATATTACTTATTTCTATTACTTCTTATTATTCTATTCCTTAGGGATATTCTATTTCCTCTAGGAGAAGATATTAGAGGCTACTACCTAAGTATCCAGCTGATACTTGAAGTAAAAGTTATATTAAGATAACTTCTCTACTTACTAATTCTTTCTCTCTTTAAATTATTATTTCTTTATAAAGTATTTAAGGCTTTTATAATTAGTAAAGATCTTAAACTTTTTAGTACTCTATAGCTTTATTTTCTATATCTATTAATAGGTTAGTATTATAAGGAGCTTCTTATTATAGATTAGGTAATTAAACTCTATAGAGGTTAGATATTAGGAGTAGAAAGTTACTGGGTGCCTTACTTTAACCTTATTATCTTAGGTTAATATACTTCCTAGAGTATACTCTAAATAGTCTATTTCTACTATTATTAGAATATTAGGGTTAAATATTTATAAAACTAATTCTATAGTAAAGAGTTATTTTAGTATAAAGAAAGCTTCCTACTACTTTAGTCTCTAATTAAAAGGAACTAACTTCTGAGTTAGGTAGTTTAAGAGCTTTATAATTGTCGGTTACGCTATGCTATAGGGTATGTAGTAACCGTACGCGATGCTACGTATGTGGCGGCATGCCCTCCATGGCCTACTGGCCACGGGTGCCCGGCACCCGGCGCCAGCTGTAGCCGAATGGCGTGGCAATTGGTAAGCAATTGCCACGCTGTAGATCTAGAGCTTTACGTGGCGCCACGCGCTATGTAACGTAGAAATAATAATAATAATTACCAGAATAGTTTATATCCACACTATGAAGACTATATGCGGCGTGCGTTATTTACCCCTAATGGGTAAACTAATACTGATTAGTAGTTAATATAACTATTATACTACTATACTGCAGATTAGTAAGTTCTATTATTATCAGAAGAAACGATTGTAAACCCTATATCTAAGGTCTATGTAAGGTAAAAGATTGTGGTAGTTGTTTATTGCTTGGATGCCTCAGGCCCTCTCCACCTTGGAACCTCGCTAGGAGCCTCCAAACTATATACTAACCTTTTGCGGATAGCTACTGTAGGAGGCTAATAACTACCCTCACTTTAGTTAAGGCTCTAAACTGTATACTAACCTCTTATAGATTACTATTATTATAATACTAATAACTATAATTAACTTTAGTTTGAAATAAGGTAACTTCCTAATAATAACTACTAAGAAGCTAACAACTACAATCACTTTTATTACTTACGGAAGCATATTCAACTAATATAATAACCCTCTTTAAGCTATCGCCAGACCTTTTAGCACTAGAGATTTATAGTATCTCTAGCCTTAACCTCTCGAGAGACTTATATAGCCTCTTGAAAACTCTTCCCCTATCCCTCTCTATATAGATCCAGTAAAATCGACAACCCTTCCTTACTTTATACTCCCCTCACCTTTATAATAATATCTAAATTAACCCCTATAGGTAAGATACCTACCCTAAGCAGCCCTATACCCACAATAATAATATTATTAAGTATCTTTATACCTATAAGATTCTACTAATACTTCAACTTAGTATTCTTTAGCTGAATCCTTAATATTAATTATAAGATTATTATAGAGGAGGACTTTATAAAGATCTCTACCTATTTAGTATACTAAATAACTCTCTATACTTATATAGAAATCTATAGCCTAGAACCTTTTCAGATATTTAAAAGTAACTTTAAGGACTAACTTATAGTAACTTAGTAGCTTACTAATATCTTTATAACCTAATACTTCAGAAACCACTTTATAACTTATAATATTAAAATTAATAAGAATAGTAATTAAATCTTTATAATAATATACTAGCTAACTTAGTAAGAGGAGTTTACTCTATAGACTTTTAATAAAATTAATAATATACTAAAACACTATACCACTCTTATAAATAACCTTAAGAAGTATTCTAAGTAAATTAATAACCTCCTTATAGAGAAGTTAAACTTTACTCTACCCCTCTATCATATCCAACTAAAAATTAAAAATACTATATTAGTAATATTCCTACTATAAGTAGTTAAAGAGAGATACCCACTATCTAACTAGCTAGCTTATATATATATAACCCTAGAGGAGAAACCTCTATTATAACTATCAGTCTCACTAGCCTCCTATTCCTCTATCTCAGAACCTCTCTAACGTTAAGAGGACCACTAAGACTACAGCTGAAACTAACTTGAGTATCACAAATATCCCCCACACGTTACTACTACTACCTCTTTTAATAATATATCCACTAAATATACTATAAACCTCACGAAAGTATATAATAAAAATATAAAATATAGTAGAAACCTCTATAATATCCTTAAGTTAAAAATCTATATCTTCTATAATTACTACTTTAAGCTTAGTATCCTATAATATATATAAGTAGAACTATTTTCAATTATACTTAAAAACAATATTCTTAAATTTTACTTTAACTAATTAAGTAACTTAACTATTATTGCGAGGTAGGTAGGGTTGAGACCTACATCCGGTAAAGTGATACCTTACGTTAAAGGTATATATACCAAATATTCTCAAGGGAAGAGAAAATAGTATAAAAGAGTGAATAATAATTGTATTCTTATAAAGAGTGTTATAGTTAGTTGATCTAGATACATACTAAAAGAGGGTAAAGTAGCCTCTTTTATAGTACTACATTCAGTTCTAGAATATTCTAATTATTACTAATTAGAATATTCCAGTAATACAGGCTTACGTCAGTGATTACGCGTTATTACGTATACTGAAGTTAGTTACAGGTAAGTACCCTATAAAAGAAAGAAATAGAATATTCCACAGAATATTCAGCCTATAGGTACAGTACTACTATAAGGTAAACACCTATAGCGTAACATTTTAATATTCCCTCTTTTACCTTATAGTAGTAAAAGAATAAAAAGAGTGAAAAATAGATACCTAAAACCAATTTAAAGTATCTATAAATCAATACCCAAACAAGTATTCTGTAAAACAATAAGTACCATAGGTAACCATTCTGTGGTACCCTATAAAAGGTATTATGGTACTAATAGTAGCAATCTATAGTACCAGTAGTACTATAGAATAATAATACTAAAAAATAGGCTAAAAATACCAGAAAAATTACTAGTTATTTATAGCTCTAGTTAGGCTGATTAGCCTAAGAAATTCAGTGAATTTAGGCTCGGGAAGAGGTTTAGTTAGGCTATCAGTAGGCATTTCAGAGGTTGAAAGATATTTAACCTCTATATTGCCTACTAAAACCTCTTGTCGAGTGAAAAAATAGTCTATAACTGTATATTTAGTATACTAATAATACTCTAAGTTATAAGCTAGAGCTAAAGTCCCACTGTTATTAGTATAAATAGTTATAAGCTTAATATAAATATTTAGCTCTAAAAGTAGGCTCTATAACCACTTAGCTTCCCTAATAGTCTCTTAAAGACTATTAAATTCAGCTTCAGTAGAAAATAAGACTACTATAGATTATTCTTTCGATCTCCACGAAATAGAACTATTATTTATAGTAAATAAATAGCCTCTAGTAGATTTTCAAGTACTATAACAGCTAGCCTAATCTGAATCAGTATAGCCTACTAAATTTATAGTAAGGCCCCCTCTATAAGTAAGTATTAAATTAGTAGTAATAGATAGATATTTAAATATACTTATAACTATTTTCAGTAGCTTTTCAGTAGGTTTATATAGAAACCTACTAATAAAAATAACTGAAAAAGCTAAATCAGACCTAGTTATAACTATAGCATACATAAAGCTACCAACTAGATATTAATCCTACTATAGTAAATCCTTATTAAGGTTATAAGTAGGATCTTCTTCTATCAGAAATAAATCCTTTAAAACCCCATGATTTAGAGGGAAGTTTAAAAGCCTTATAGTAGTTAAATTATTCTCAGATAATAACTACTTAATATAGTGAGCCTGAGAGACCTAGAGAATCTTTTAGGCTCAATTATATATAATACTCAGCCCTAAAAAGTAAGATAATTCTCCTAGATCCTTAATATTAATAAATCTTTTCAGAGAAGATTTAAATTTAGTTATAGTAGTTAAATTCTTTCTGAAAATCAGAAAGTTATCCATATAAGTAACTAAATAAATAGGATCTTTAAAATTATTATTATAATAAGTAACTTTATCAGATTTTAAGGGTAAAAACTCTAAATTTTGAAGAATTGTTCGAATTTTCTTTTACTACTATCTAGAGTTCTATTTTAAGCTATATAGAGCCTGTAGTAGTAATAAAACCTGATTAATACTAGGATTAAATCCTATAGTATTTAATTTAGGAAATTTTTTGAAAAATTTAATAAGAAGTAGTTTAGAGATTTTTATATAAATCTCTTTTTCTAAATCCCTATATAAAAAAGCTCTAACTATATTAATATAGTGGATCTCCCAGTCTTATACTATTACTATAGATAAAAATGCTCTAAAAGTAACTAGATTAAAGCCTATAGTAGAAATCTGGAAATAATTTATACTGTATTTCTACTGAAATCCTTTAGCTACTAAATAGGCTTTATATTTATTTATAGACCTATCTAGATTAAGTTTACACTTAAAAACTTATTTTATAGCTATAGGTTTTTTAGAGGGATTTTTACAATAAAGCTGTTTAGTAGATATAGCCTTAAAAATATCTCTATAGATTAGCTAGCTAATCTCAGTATAGATAGCCTTAAGCTATTCCTCTTTTTCAGTAGTATTTAGAGTCTGTTTGAGGGTTTGAGGCTCTAAATAAGTGGATAATGTATAAGGTATAGAAGGTTTTATAGAAGGTTAGTATAAAGTAATTACTATAGAGGGCGCTGATTTATAAGAATAACTATAGCTAGAGGTAACCCCCCCTGCTATATTATTCTTAATAAATTTAAAATATACCGTTTTTACTAACTTAGATTTATAAGGTCTAGTTAGTATAAAAACTAAAGCAATTTTAGAAGTATTTTTATAAGTAATAAAGGAACCTTCTTCTGTAAAAACAGTAAGTTTATTACTATTTTTCCGTTTTTCAGAAGGGTAGTGTATTAAAATTTTAGTACCTACAGGCTGTAAATCCTCTATATTTAGCTTATTATTTTTTCCTGGATAAATAAAATCCAGTAAAGCCTGTTAAGGAGTAACTGTAAGTTTTATTATAGCAGTTAAGTTAACTAGGTTAATAACTGCAGATATAATAGTATCCTAAATATAGAGGGGTAGCCTTTCTGAAAGTAAAATAGTACGGGTTTTTTCGATTAAAACCCTGTTAGTATGCTCTGTAATACTATTTTGTTTGGGGGTATAGACTATAGAGGGCTCTAAAATAATTCCCCGAATTTTTATATAATCTTCTAATAATTTAGAATTAAATTCTCGGCTATTATTAAGGCGAAAGGCAGAAGGATAAAGCCTAAATTGAGTTTTATAGTACTCTAGTTAAGCTATAATATAGCTAAAAATTTCGTCTTTTTGATCTATAGCTCTATAGGTATTATAATCGTTAGTATAGAGAATAGTGTAATTATTCTCTATATTACTAGTAGGGCTTACTTTAATCGAGTTTATATAGATTCGAAAAAGTGGTTTTATAGCCCTATTATAGCTGACTTTTAACTATTGCCTTATAAGTTTACTTTTAGTATAGTTAGGATACTGTAAATCAGCCTCTTTTAGCTGATTTATAGGTATCCCTTCTGTAATTTTAGCTGTTTTAGCTAAAAAGAGATAATTAGGATGTTCTAGTTAATAATACTACTCTATAGTAATAGTAGTTATTTTTACTTTAAAGTTTAAAGTGTGGTCTACTATAAAAACTTCGAAATCTGCTATAGAGCTCTCTATAAGTTCAGTAGGCTACTGTAAATTAGCAGATAAATTTACTATTTTATTAGAAAGCTCTATATTATAGTTAGTAGATATTATAGATCCTACTAATTTATAATTAGATTCTTCTGTAAAAATAGAAGGTTTTAGTGTTAGTATAATATTTATACTATATTTTTGGAAAACTTCTTTCTGAATTTTCTAAAAGAGCTGAGAATTATAGAAGTTTTTAGTAAGTGAAGGCTTTA
The DNA here is from genome assembly GCA_001693025.2 of Colletotrichum lindemuthianum. Taxonomy (NCBI): domain Eukaryota; kingdom Fungi; phylum Ascomycota; class Sordariomycetes; order Glomerellales; family Glomerellaceae; genus Colletotrichum; species Colletotrichum lindemuthianum. The sequence continues at coordinate 8,896 of MASP02000630.1, read as the reverse complement.
TAGTTATTTTTACAGTTATAAGTAAATAAAAACTTTATTATTATAAGCTATATCCGGATGTCTGGTTAGGGCTGTGCTTAGGCATCTGAAGCTAACCCCCTCGCTTGGGTGGGGCTCCGGTGGGCCTTATATAGTACTATATATGCAGACTTTTCTATGCACTTATAAAAGCTTCTTTTTTACTCCTTAGTTCTAAATAAACAGTATTTTACGCCACCTTCCAGTTGAACAAGCCCAGGTTCAGCCCTTTATATATTTAGAACTCAGTTTTATTTACTATATAGATAATATTAAGTAGAGTGTAGCTTCCCACTAGTTAAGTATATGATCTAGTTAAGTGTAGCTCCTAGGATATAACACTATATAACAGGCAACCAATATAAAGAACAATAGAGGATACTAGAGCTCCCCAGGATACTTCTACAGGCAGTAACCCTATAAGTAAACTACTTTAGTAGTAGTTACAGTATACTTTAAGTTCTCTCTACTAGAGGATTAATAAGCTCTCGTATAAGTTAGCGAAACGAGATACTATAGTAGGTAGTAACCCCCAGGTGGCTACTATAATAGACACCTCTAACTTACACTAGAATACTTTAGTAATCTCCAGAATAATATCTATTAGGATAATAGCTTTTAGGGTTAATAATACTACTATACTCCTACTAGTAGCTAACTACTAGAGGAAATCTCTTCTCCTATCCCTAAAGTTTTTAGGTAAGTAGAAGGAATACTGAATATAGGCTTAATAGATAAAAACTAAGCTTAAGATTAACTACTACTTCTTTAATAGTAATTAGGAATACTAGTACCTAATTTATTTCTATTTAGACTCTAGTTTTCAGTAAGTAGTTAAAACCTTCTATATAGTGGGAAAGCTAGAGAATTTCTATAATTTAAATAATTTTATAGGTTATCTAGATAGAACTTATCTGGATCCTAATAGTTAGTTTTATATTATTACTTAGCTATAAAGTTTCAGATAAAAAGAAAATAAATATCTAACTACCTTTCTATCTTAATTTAAAAAGATTCTAGTTAATACTAGAGGGTATATATAGCTGGATATAGTCTAGATTTCCCTACTAGAGGCTATTTTACTTCTCTACCTTAAGGAGCTATTTATTATAGTTAATTTTCCTATAGAGTATAAGTTTTAGTTATCTAAAGTTTAAGATATAGTTTAGAAGCTTGAATATATAAAGGGGGCGTCAATATACTACTAGCTGCCCCACTGGAGACTTACTACTTATAATATAGAGGGTGATATTATAATAACTAGGGCGGTTAAGGAGTAATAATAATACTGAAGCTTTAGTAGCTCCTCCTCTACCCCTGAGGAACGCTCTAGGGACCACTAAGATACTTACTAATATCTTAAATATAGTAAGAAGGATTATATCTATAGGAATTATAGAGCCTGAAAGTATAAGAAAACTAATATAAAGATTATAAAAACTATAGTTACTCTAGATTATACTGGGGATAATTAGGAGGATAATATTATTCCACTTAGTGATAGTGAGGATTCAGGAAAAAAGTAACTTTAGAGTAAAGTTAGGCTCTAAAGCTAACTGAGGTAGAAGTAATAAAATAGGGAAAATAATAGGAAAAGGAATAAGTAAGTAACTAGTAGTTAGCTATTATTCAGACTAGAATTAATAGAGGTTACTCTATTAATATATTTATTAATATAGGCTGTAACACTTATATTATTATTAATACCTCTCTTATAAAGAAACTTTACTTCCTACTAGTTAATAAGTTAAAGAGATAGATAAGGAGATATACTACTAAGTTGTCACTTAGTGATATTTAGGGGGTAGCTATTCTAATTTTAGAAGTTAGTAGCTATATATAGAAGATCTATATTTATATTATAGAGAGTTTATAGCTATTTTTATATTTTAGGTAGCTATAGATAGAGGATAATTATGTTATCTATAATACTGAGGCTTAATAGATAATATATAGGAAGGATAGTATAATAGTATATTTAGAATATTAGGATAAATTAGTATAGCTTAAGGAGATCTAGTTAGTTTAGCTACTTAATACTAATTTATTTATATTTATCTATTAGTATACTATATAGTATATTAGTAAGGTATTAAATTTCTACTAGGTTATATTTGTTAGTCTAGTAGATATTAAGAAAGTGTTAGCCTCGAAGGTGGAGGTAAACCTAAGGGATTATATTCCTATAAATATCTTAAAAGAATTTCTAGATTTTTTCTATCTAGATTTAGTATATTAGCTGCCTCCTAGCTAACTAGGGATAAACTACTATATCTTATTAATTCCTAATAATAAAAGATAGAAACTAGATTTTTTATAGAAACCTCTCTATAGTATATTATAAGAGGAGCTTCTAATATTTAAAAAAACTCTAGAGGATTTACTTAATAAGGAATTTATTAAAGTAAGTAGTTTTTCTGCTGGTGCTTCAGTTTTCTTTATATAAAAGTTAGATAGAGGAATATATTTCTGTATAGATTATAGAGTTTTTAATATAATTATAAAGAAGGATTATTACTTCTTCTTTTTTATATTAGAAATTCTCTAGAGGGTTGCTACTGTCTGCTAATATATTAAGTTTAATATTATTACTATATTCTATAAGATTAGAATTAATAAAGTAGATTAGGAGAAAATAGTTTTTTAGATATATTATAGTTTTTTTGAATAAGTAGTATATTTCTTTAGACTTACTAATGTTCCTACTATATTTTAATAGTATATTAATAGTTACCTGTAATAGTTTCTAGATAATTTTATTATAGTATATATTAATAATATTCTTATTTATATTAGTAGTTTATAAAAGGAGTATAAGGAGAAGATTTACTAGATATTTAGCTGCTTTACTGATGTAGGCTTTAAGTTAGATCCTAAGAAGTGTAAGTTTTTAGTTACTATAGTTAAGTATATTAAGTATATTATAATAGCTAGAAAGAATCTCTTTTGTGATTCTGAAAAGTTAGAAGTTATTACTAACTAGCTTCCCCTTAGTTTACTGAAGGATATCTGTAGTTTCTTTAGGTTTATAAATTACTATAAGATCTTTATATTTCAGTATAGTATTATTATAGAGTTTTTAAACTACCTGATTTGGAAGTTAGTTCTTTTTGACTGGGGATTAGAGTAGTAGGAGGTTTTCCTTATATTAAAATAACTTTTTACTATAGAACTGGTTCTGTAGATATTTAATCCTGACGTTCTAACGATAGTAGAGATAGACTGTTTAGAATATACTCTAGGAGGTATATTAACTTAAGTTAATAAGGCTGGAGTGAAGTATTTAGTAGCTTTCCACTCTTAATATCTAACCTCTATAGAGTTTAATTACTTAATTTATAATAAGGAACTCCTTGTAGTGCTAGAATGTTTATAGGTGTGGAGGGTGGAGCTATAGAGTATTAGGAGGTTTAAGGTTTTTACTAACTATAAGGGTCTTAAGTATTTTATAAAGAAATAATAGCTTACAGAGAGGTAGAGCTAGTAAGTAGAGGAGTTATTTCAGTATAACTTTTATTTTAAGTATTAGCTGGATATTTAGGTAGTAGCTTCTAATATTTTCTCTTAGAGGGAATAGGATATCTCTAGAGGGTAGGATAATAAGAGGTAATAGGGATAGATAATATAGATTATTCTAAATATTATTATTCCTGTGGGATTCTAGGTAGGATATATAGATATTATTAGTATCTAGATTTTTAAAGGAAACCTAAATTTATAAGAAATATAGAATTATACTACTGAGAGAGATTTTGTATATTAATAGATTTTTATAGTGGTTTAGTAGGGGGAATATAATTTTCTTTCTAACTTTTATATTAAAGTCTAGATTATTAAGTATATTATTAATATATTGGGATAGTTTACTTTTAGAGAGAGATTTTAGATACTAAGTAGTAAAGAGAGTAATAATCTCCTTAATAAGCTTAGAATTAGGTTAATATAGAAGTTATATAATTCCTCCCTTATAAGTTATTTAGAGTGTAATAATATACTAGGGATTATAAGCTGATAGTTCTATTAGTCTAGATAATTATAGAGTGTCTATTAATTTATATATAATTATAATATATATAGAGATATTTATATTTAGAGGTAGGTTAAGAAGGAATTCTTAAAGTTTCTATTAGTGTCTAACTAGTTATATTCTAATCTGTTAATAGATTTTATTACTAACTTACTTTCTATAAAAGGATAAGGTAGTTATTACCTCTAGGTTATTATTAATTAATTAGGTAAGGTTTCTATATTAGAGGAGATAGATATAATAGAGGTGGAGGTATATACTTAGTAGTTCCTTAGTTACTACTATAGATTCTATAGAATATTATATTTTATTATAAGTAATAGAGAGTCTAACTAAGTAAGTTACTTCTGGAAGGAGTTCTGTAGATTAATAGGTATTATATATCTACTAAATACTGGTTATTATTTACAGACTGATAGGATTATAAAATAGTATAATTAGGAGATTTAAGTAGTTTTAAGAGTATTTACCTACTAGTTCTAGGATAATTAGAGTAACTTACTACTTATTATATAGTTAGTCTTCTATAACTAGCAGTATAATATAATAGAGATTATATTTTTCTTTATAGATTATAGGTATTATATTAACTTTATTCTAATTACTGAGGAGTATATAGAACTACTTAATAGTAGTGAGGCTATAGTTTACTAGTTAGTTAAGAGAATATAGTTAGTAATAATATATATCTATATAGAGATAGCTATTACTTAGTAGAGGTTAGAAGTTTAGGTAAATAAGATCTAGTCTCCTGTAGATTAATATTAAGTTAGTAATAAGGTATAGTTAAATATATCTAACTATAAGTTACTAAAGTTAAGCTGAAAGTTAGCTTAGCTATATTATAAGTATATAATAATAAAGATCTTCTTATTATATATTATAAAGCTAGATACTCTAGAGTCTATTTACTTATAGTTCTATATAGATTTACTCTAGAGAGCTACTATTAATTTACTATCTAGATAGATTATAGTTAATAGCTAGCTGCTACTACTAGTAGATAATAATAGGGAGGTTAAATAGCTAGTTAAAAGTATTTTTACTATAAGGATATATTAAGTGGGGAGAGGATACTAATAAGAGATTTTTATTAAATAGGAAGAATATATAAATTTTATATAAGAGTCTGTTAATACTATTATAGATATAGTAGCTCTAGAGTAGTATAAGGTGATATATAGGCTGATTATAGATAATAATAGAGATCTAGCCTATAGCCTCCAGCTGGGTAGCAGCTAGGGAGGAGGGGGGTAATATTACAGACTATATCTAAATATCCAGCCAGGGTTATACCTAGGTATCTAAAGCTAACCCCCTCGCTCGGGTGGAGCCCCAGTGGGCCCCATATAGTATTATATATGCAGACTTTTCCACGCACTCGTGAAAGCTTCTCTTTTACTCCTTAGTTCTAAATAAATAGTATTTTGCGCCACCTTCCGGTTGAACAAGCCCAGGTCCAGCCCTTCACATCGAGACGTTATTGGCTGCAACGCTACGCCCCCCGGTCGGGGGCCAGCCCTTCACATACAACAAGTCACCCCAATGGTCTAGGGTTCGATCCGGGTTACGTATGGATTTACGTATGGATGTTCCCTGGCTAACAGCGACGCTGGGGGTATGTTACTTAAGCGCTCGGAAGCCCCTACTGTGAGGCCACAACAGGCAGGTAGCGCGGCGCGGCAGGAGCGGGAGAGGGGAGGTAGTGTTACGGGCCAGCCCCATACGGAACACGCTACGGAACACCCTACTTAAGTGCAGCCAGACAACAAGTAGACAACTTGTTGTTACGTACCTTTTGACGATGTGGCTCAATTGGTAGTACTGTTTGTATGCGCGCGCCCGCGCATATGGGTACTGAAGGCCGAGACGTTATTGGCTGCAACGCTACGCCCCCCGGTCGGGGCCAGCCCTTCACAAAGGTATACTATAAAACAAGCCTCTTAGTCAAACTCTGGAGGTAGCAAACTAACTATATACTTACGGGTCGTATGACTTAGAGGCTCCAGTGTGATCCAAGTTGTTCGTAGTTAAGGTAGTAGATTGCTAACCACTTAAGGATATCGTAGAGGCCTCTACTATACTTCATACCCTTGTTATACAGCTTTGTGAGGTCTGTAGTATACTTAGTGGATATATTATTAAAAGGGATAGTAGGGTTAGCTTATAGGGTGTATTTATACTGCCTGGGTGGCTACTAGTTATAATCTCAGTAGTCCTCTTACTATTAGAAAGGCTCTAATATAGAGGAATAGAAAGCTAGTAAGACTGAAAGTTAGAATAGAGGTCTCTCACCTTAGACTATAGGTATATAGGTTAGCTAAGTTAGTAGTAAGTATCTTTCTTTAACTACTTATAGTAGGAATATTATTTATACTAAACTTTCAGCCTTAAGTTAAGCTTTATAGGAGAGTAATACGATATACTATTTAGCTATAGTGAGGTTATCTAGCTACTATAGAAACTTCTAGAGGTTCTCCCTAAATAGGAGAAAGTAATAGTAAATATCTTTAATCTCTAGATAGGTCTATAAGGTAAATTTATCTTACTAAGTAACTTTATATAAAACTATATAAATATAATTACTATTTAGTTTAATTTTAATATTATAAGCTATTAGATAGTCTCTAAAATAGTAGACTATATTAATATTATTAAGTTACTAAATTAACTTAGGCTATTTAATAAAATCACTTCAAAAAATTTAAAAAAGCTCTTACTTATAAAGTCCCAATTAGGCGTAAAAAACTAGCTAGTATCTAAGGTATATATTAATCTTACTAATATTATTTATTATAATAAAGTTATAGTTAATCTTTTAGATCTGTCTTAAATACTCTTAATCTATATAATTGGAGATCTTTATAAGTATATAGATACTAGAGGGTAAAATTATTATTAATATAGAAGTATTTTAGGTAAATATCTAACCTGAAGGAGTTAATTTAGATATTATTATAAAAGCTAGAGGAATATAGAGTAAGGGAGAATTATTAATTTTACTGGATTTATATAGAGAGAAGTAAGGGAAAAAAATTTAAGAAGCTATATAAGTCTCTTAAGAAATTAAGATTAGAGATACTATAAATCTCTAATATTAAAGAGGTTTAATATTACTTAAGGAGGGTTATTATATTAGCTGAATATACTCTAGTTAGTAATAATAAGGATATAAATTTAAACTCCTTAATATTACTATAGGGAGTATCTTAACTTAACTACTATAAAGGAGAAGCTTACTGAGGTAATTATATTTACTACCTAAAGATACTTTCTTTATAGTAATCTCCTTAAAAAGTTAGTATATAATTTAGAAGTTTCTAGTAAGATCCTAGAGTGAGGAGAGTCTGAAATATCTAAATAATAAATCTTATAATCTTTTACCTTATATAGACTTTAGGTGTAGAGTTTTATAATTACTTCTTCTAGTATAATAAACTTTACTAATTTGTAGTATAGTAGTATAATAATTAGGTTAACTACTAATTAGTATTAATTTAATTATTAGGGTAATTATATGCTATATATAATCTCGTTATATAGATATAAACTAGTGTTCTAGTTATTAGTTATTATTATTTCTATATTATATAGTATATAGTGTTACGTAAAGCTCTAGATTTATAGTGTGGTAATTACTTACTAATTACTATACTATTTAGCTATAGCTAGCGCTAGATACCAGGCATCTGTAGCTAGTAGGCTCTAGAGGGTATACTGCTATATATATAGTGTGATAGGGTTAGGTCTGTAAATAGGCCCAGCCTATTTACGTAATATAAGTAGCCTTATAAGTATAAATAGCTAGGTTTATTATAGATAGATAGAAAGAATTAACTTCTCTTCTCTCTAGAATCTAAGATTTAGTATTTAGATTAGCTTAGCTTTTAGACTGTAGAACTATAAATATAATTCTATAATTTTAAAATATTTTTTTAATATTTTCTATCTATTTTTGCTTCTCTTAGGTTTTATAGCTAGAAGTAGTTAGTTAGTTTTAATCTAGATAAGCTCTTTTAGCTATAATCTATTTTAATAGTATCTAAAAGTAGATTATTCTACTTTTAGTCTTTAAAACTGGAATAGAGAGATACTTCTATACTATCTTAATAAATAAATATTAATATAATATAATAAAAATATAATATATTATCTTACTATTAAGAAAAAATATATAAATAAGTATAAAAACTAGAAAGATTACGAAAGAAAATTATTTATAGATTTATACTAGAAATAAGAAGATTAAGTAATAATTATATTTATACTCTCGAAACTAGTAGATACTCTAGAGACCTAGAAAATATTTAGAAACTAATATTTATATAGTTTCACTAAATAAACTTTTATAACTTTATATTATAAGATTATTATTAGTAGGATATTTACAAACCTAGCCTGCAGGTAAACTAGAAATTACTCTACTAAATATAATAGAAAATAATAATTATAATAATAATTATAGAATAATTAAGAAGGTGGTTCTATTAAGCTGATAAGTATAGTAGGATTAATCTATTTATCTGAAAACTAGTAAAGGGATAAATAAATAGACTATTTAAATACTTCTAATATAGAGAAGATAACTAAGTAAAAGGAAGACTATTAAAACTTAAATATTTCTAATATAGAGAAGATAGTTAGGTAAAAAGAAGACTACTATAACTTAAATACCTCTAATATAGAGAAGATAATATATAAGGATAGTTATATTTAGATTTTTGGATACTTCTGAAAAAGGAGAAGATAGATAATATCAGAATTACTATAAATTGCTAATCTATTAAAGTCTTTAGGAAGATTAACTAGTAACTTTATATAGAATTAAATTGAAATATTATATAATAAAGA